>JBBYHM010000003.1:8949546-8995985 GCA_038381775.1 Adansonia rubrostipa | reverse complement strand
AAATAGATTATGTTAGGTATGTAACGTAGGCCATAGTTCAAGGTTTAGAAAGAAAAGGATAAATAGGCCCAAATGAAATATTCAAGGTTTATTAAATCTAGGATTATTTTTCTTCAAAAGAATTTGACTTGAAACATCTTCCAAGGCAAAACACATCTATATTTCTTTATTTACTTTTACCTGCTTCATTCTTCATTTTGAAGGGACTTGAAATTCAAACTTCCTTGATTTATATTATTTTTATTTTGAAAAACTTGAAATTTGAACTTTTTTTATTTTTTTACTTTGAATATCTGAACTCCAAACTTAAACTTTCTTTGGTTTTCAAAATTTGCCTTATGACATCTAACTTAGTCTTTTTGTAACTTTAAAACGTAATTTGCTCTATTCAATTTTTGAAGCTTTCACTTCATTTTCCCCTCGTATGGAGGGCGATTCTTGATTAAGGTTCAAAGAAAAAAATAAATTATTAGGCTCAAAGGGGACCATAAAAGGATAATTTTCTTTATTTGTGAAGGGATTGAGAAAGAAAGCCATTTTTCATCTCAAACATAGCCATTTGAATCAGCAAGCATTTTCTAGGAAAAAAAGGTTATTTTCTTTCTAAAATTATTTTTGAACACCTCAATAATATGATGTTGCACTTAATTTTTAAAGACTTAAGGAATGTTTTTTCATATTATTGGCTTTATCACCACTAATAATTGGTTGAGCCTTTAGGAAAGAAAATTAGATTGGCTTGGAAAAGATCTCTGATCTCATATTTTATGTATTAATAATTGGTTTGCAAAGGTTTTGTTTAAAGGCAAAGAAAAATTTGGCTAATGTTTACTCTTATTCTTCCCAAATAAAAAATTTGGAATAGTGTCATGGAAATTATGATAAAAAATTATCGAAATGAAAGAGATCTTAAAATTATTATCATTATTTTAACACATGTCAAACTATCGATATTTGAATCTTTTAGGAGCATAACCCATTTTTAAGACTTTGAAGAATCCATAAAATAGAACCTTTAGATGTGGAAGGCCCCTGGTAGTGAAAGGTCTATGGTTGAATGTCTAGGATAATCATATATGTGGAAGTGAAGAACCTTTCTGAGAGAGTTTAACCTAATGGTGATCACCTACCAAAGAAATTTTTTTTAAAATTTTCTCATTATCCTAGCTATTGGAAATCATTATTAACAAAATTCATGGTTGACAACAATATACATACTATTTACAAACCTAAATTCATTTCACAATTCACAGTTTCCAAAAAGAAATGTACAAAATTTTAAAGTCTAGATAAAAATTGCCCTTGATTAGCATACTACTATAAGGTCGATGACCCCAAGACCAATTATCCTTAGTAAGCCTCTACCAACATCATATTTTGCTAAATTGGTATCCTTGATGGCCAAATTGCAAATCAGCTAGTGGAACATTAGGAGGCATAGCAAACTCTAAGTTTTTAAGCATAAAAATTCCACTAAATGCATGGTTATTTCCTACCATCTTAATCATGCCATCTCTTTACTAAATTCTTTTGCAACTAAGATAAATCCAAAAGTCATGGCATGGTAAGTAACCATTCAATCAACTCAAATCATAATTTACAGTAGCTTGTGATTCCTACTGTATGTAGGGAGGTTTCTAGGCTTTATTGGAATGGCAAAGATCATCTGATTCTAAGCAAGCAAAGAACGAGCTTGATATAGAAAATAAATGGGGCATGATACACCATCCTTTTATTTATTTTTTGGTTTTAAGAATTGCCTAAACCACTTCCAGTTCTCTTTGCCTTTTAGAACTTCAAGTTAAAAAAGTTTGCGTAAAGGACTACGAGGTGTAGGATAAACCTATTAAAATTGCTGAATGATGAAAGATTAAAGGTGAGGACATTGTTCTAATGGATTTCCTCATTTTCTTGACTTACTATGGTGCTGGCCACCATCAGCTATGATAGAATTATTTGCTTATCCCATATATGTTACCTGTCACCCCTTGGTCAACAAGAATATGCATTATAGGACTAGCTCCCTAAAGATTGAGTACTTGAGGTAATTGCCTTTCAACTTGTGCCTCCCAGATCCCAACAGAAGTGTTAATATGATAAAAATTAAGTACTTTGAAGTAATTGCCATTCAATTTGTACTATTTAGATCCCTGGCAGAAGTGTTGGTATAATAAAAATTGAGTATTTTAAAGTAATTGCCGTTCAACTTGTTCTCCTCAGATCTGCGACAGAAGTGTTAGTATGATACATGACTGTTTTTTATAATAATAATTTTTTGGTCATGGTTTTATTTTTGCAGGGACCTTTCCTTTTTGATAAAGTCAACGACCGTTAATTTTTTTTGTGCAATGATTTTTGCATCTGCCCCTTGTGAAAAGGCACCAATGTTAATATGGATGGCTAGTTTCCACTGACTATATATATCTTAAATGTTAATGAACTATCTTTAAGCTTGTACTTCCTTGGCTTTCTGATAGAAGTATAAATAGTACTTTCTTGGGTGTAATCAAACTTACAATTTGTGATATTTTCCATTTAACGATTCATGTTACTTCACCCTAAAAAATTGAACAAATAACTTAATTTAATATACGCGAATAAATATATCTTGTCAACATTATCATTATTAGTATCCACATATGTATGTTAATAAATGGAAAAATTAATGCATGAATTAATGAACAGGTGAATGAATGAATGAATGAATAAGTGAATGAATAAAGGAATGAATGAATAAAATGATATTTGATGAGACAACTTGGGTGTCAAGCAATAAGCTAAGTATCAGCCATGGAGATTATTATAGAGGCAAGAATCTGTGGAATTCGAGTCATTATTCTACAGTGTCATTTTGTCAACCAAAATCCATTGATTTATTTATTCATAGTTGGTGTATATTTATAGGATTCAAAAGAGCAAAAACAAAAAGACCACTCTTACAAACACTTCATTTTTCTATTTTCATTGGTGTTTATAGGGAATATTTGTAAGTCTTAGACATTATTTTGAACTCTATATTTACAAAACCCTCTGTGATCACTTCATTTGCATGCCCTATATTTACCGAGCCATAAATTTACAAAGCCTATATTTACAAGTCCAAGCAACCAAAAGGTTCTTTCCATGATGACTTTATTACCCTAGATATTCTAATGCTTGCAAGAATAAGACAAAAGTTCAGCAACAACATTCATCCTTGGTTTGAATCAAATTACGTCGACATTGAGTTAGCTTTTAAACTTTCTTTTTGAAGGTACTATATGTTTCTATTAAATGTCCTTGTATTCCTGCATGGTATTCATAATATTCATTGATGTTGTACCATTCTGGATAAAAGGGTTGGTATGGAAGAATGTGCTCAAGAGTAGCAAGCTGATATTGAAGTAGAAAATAGTACAGTTCCTCATAGGTTAGTGGAATTGGATCAAATTTATGATTACTTCATAATCTTTTCTTGGCATAATCATCAAAAGGTGGCTACCTAGAATCAAAGAAACTTATAGGGTTAGAACATAGACTAATTCGTATAGGTGCAAAATTAGGTGGCTTTATTATTGGGATTCTTATTTGATGGTTCACTAGTTTGATCTTTGAGTCTTTAGGTACCAAAGGTTGGGTTGAAGGGAATGGTAATTCTTAGGAATCACCTAAAAAATCTCTGATGATTTTTGTCAATTTGAATAATTGTTCTTTTATCTCTTGGATCTCCTGTCCCATTTTTCTGACTATCACTTCTAAAGCACTTACTCATGCTTCCCATTGATCTCCTAGATTCAGACATTCTAAATTCATCAAGGGTGAGGATGGTTGTAAGCAAGGTCCCTTTTTAGACTCTTGATCATTTTTATTAATTTTTTGATTTGTTTTTCTGTTCCATGGACTTCATGACCAAATTCTTCTTGGATTGACTCTAACATGTTGATTCTTGCATCAATATTACCATTCATGTCATGATGCTTAGAAATACAATAAGTAGAATTGTTTTAGTATATTGTAAAAATTATGAATGCATGAGCATATACTAACGTAAACTTTACAAATGTATAAAGAAATGCATGATTCAATTTACAAGTTTCTATGGGATAAATGTTAAGTCAAAAAATCCTTCATAGTATAATAAATTAATGTAAGGAACAAATAAAAACAAAATGTATAATAACAACACAACATACACTTACAAATATCAAGAAAATCAAATTTCAAGAGTAAAAGGTTAAAAATGTTTCCCATGTGTCCCTAATTCGGTGCCTTCTAGAATCGGGCATGGCTATAACTAGTTGAGTCCCCTAGAGTTCATTACATGAAGTTTAAGTTAAACATCTAAATAGGTTATCGAATTGTTCCTTGAGTTCTAAAAGAACTGATAAGGTATCCTAATAATTACCCATTGTAGGTTAATGTCAAAAAGGGTTTAATTCGAGTGGGAGTATCTTCCATACCCATAGTGAGGCTAACATTTTAGGCAAGCATAGGAATTTACACTTGGTAAGCTTTTCACTAGTCCAGACAGAGGCTAACACCTCAGAAGGTAGAGCTACTTCACCCCTTCTTAAAATGTTGGGTACCTATGCCCTTTTCATATTCCTGGAAGCGAATCTAACCCATATGCACATGCACAGTGCGTATGGGGGAACGACTTACATTTGATGACTCAACATTTCAAAAACAATAAAACCCTTATCTTAAATTTCCCCCAAAAATAATACTGCAAAAAAAGGCAATAAGGTTAGTGAAAAATATGAACAAAATATAGTAAAATTTTTATATAAATAAAAAATTAAATAAAAATTTATTTTGAAAATGCTAGGAATTATAGATATATACCAACTAAAACTGAATTAATCAAAATTTAATTAACATTTAATCAATTTTAGGTCGGACTCTCTAACCTATCCCCAACAGAGCCGCCAAGCTATTGCAACATGGCCTTGATATGAATCCTGACTAGCATGACTTAAAATGGCAAGTGTACCCATGGTTCCTATATATATATATATATCTATATATTGTTATCTTTCTTTTCTTTTACGGGCCATATCATTATTAATATTACTTTTTACTTTTCAAGTCTAAGGACTGAGTTGTCAAGATAAATTGCTCACATGACTTAACTTTAGATAGTGGTTACAAACCAACCATTTATTTTAGGAAGGTTAGATTGGTTGCCTATCGAACTTTGCATTTTGAGGGTTACAAAACCCTTAAAATTAAAATCCGAGGTCTGCACTTTATACTGTAGATTGCTTGAAAGGGTTTGAGAGTTGGTTACAATCATAAGTAGGGATCGACCTTCTCATGATGCCTGACAATTGATACCTTATTTATCTGGTGTTAAATTTTGATTGTTATTAAATTTCAATATTTGATATTTAATTATAATTCCCATACATCAAAATTTAAATTTTATATAACAATTTATTATTTTGAATGAGAAAATGGGGTTTTAATATTTTTAAAATTAAAATATCTTCCATATCTTCCCAGAGAACCAAGAGGACACGAAAGCTTTTTATCATTCTTTGTCATATGCTGTTGGAGAACCCATGGAATATGAAAGGTTTTAAAACTCAAAATATCTTTTGTACCCGTCTGGAGAACCTATGGAATATAAAAGGCTTTTATTTTTCCAAAATTTATGAAAAATCTCAGTTTTCATTTTTTTAAAAAGATATCTTGTTATTAAAATAATCTGTGAACCCCTTTCATATTTTGGGAGAAATTCTACATACTATTTCTACATTAGAGAGACTGCCTTAATTTTCAAAAAATTCAATTTTATTAATAATATTAATAAAAATAAAAATCACCCTAAGACTCGATTTAGACAAAATGTGCTAAACTCAACTCTAAAGACCTAAGTGTGGTCGATGTGACCAACATGTCATCTAAAATACACCTTCGACGTAAAAATACCTAGGCCACCCTAAAAGACTCGATTCTAAAAGTAAATTAATGAAATGCTACTAATGTGTACCTTTGACATATATGTATCATAGTACCTTAAAAATTCTAAAACTTTATAAATAAATGAACCTATTCCTACTGTACACCTTCGACATAGATGTATCCTATGATTACACAAGACTTGATTTTGATGTAAATTACTAAAATATCTTTAAGGTCTACCTTCAACATCTAAGTATTCCAGTAAGCCTAAAGGGCTAGATAACTCTATAAAACATGAACCTATCCCTATTATGCACCTTTGACATATAAATATCCTGGTGACCATAAAAGGTTTGGTTCTGAGGAAAATTACCAAAATAGCTTAAGGGTATACCTTCGATGTGTACATATCTCGGTAACCTAAAGGGCTGGATGGCATTATGAACAAATAAACCTACTCCTACTGGACATCTTCGACATAAAAGTATCCCGGTGATCATATAGGGCTCGATTTTGAAGAAATTACTAAAATACCATTAAGGTTTACCTTTGACCTCTAAGTATCCCGGTAACCTAAAGAACTCAAAAATAATATGAAATAACATCTATACACTCCATGAGCAACTTAAATATCAAGATAGAACTAAATTGCAAAAAATTGCTAATTGGTCCCTAAACTTTTCAAAATTGCATCTCATACCCGTATGGAGAAACAAAAGAATACGAAAGGTTTTAATGATTTCTACGCCTCTATGGAAGACCATAGGAATATTAGAAATATTCTTAAATTGTTAAAATATCATATTAATCCCAAAATGCAAAGTTTTTCTAAGTAGTCTTTGAAATTTTTTGACTTGGCAATTTAGTCCCTATACAAAATAAAATCCTAATAAATTATGGAAATTATACCAAAGATCGTATAATAAATTTGGCCAAGTACCTATGGTCATAAAACAAAAATTTTGTAATTTTGCAATTAAGCCTCTAAACTTTCTAAAACTACAAAATAACCATAAAATGGTGGAAATGCATAAAACATATTCATACACATCAAATAAACATGAAAACACTTTCACAAGTATACACCAGTAATCAGCCAAGCATGGATGGCATTGAAACAAAATTTTTCATTTCTATAATTTAGTCCCTATGTAATAGATAATCATGAATTAACACAAAACTATTATAAAATCCACACCAAAAATCATGAAAATGATTCGATAATTTTTTACAATTTGCAAATTAGTCCCTAAGCTTTTTAAAATTGCGAAATGGCCTTAAAATAGTATAAAATCCTTAAAATACGTCTAAATATATTAAACTAAGCATGAAAACACTGCTAAGGCTGTCTACAAGGTTGGACCAAGCTTAAATGGCCAAAGAAAAAGTTTTGCAATTTTTTACAATTTAGTTCATAATATTTTTATATTTACAAAATAAGCTAAATAAAATCAAAATATCATAAAATCAGCCTTACATGTTTCAGCCAGCATGTTTTATTTTTCTGCAAAAACTAATTTTTTTCATCACATATTTTCACAAATATTAACATACATACATGTTAGACTTTTAACCAAGCATGTGAGCATGAAAACATAAAAATATTGAATAAATCAATACAGAACAACATGAACATATTAAGAAAAATTACGTAAAGACATATACATGAAAATAACAATATAGGTATCAATAAACACAACAAACACAAATAATCTCATTGGAAATCAACTTATTTCTAATAAAAATTAACTAAAACAACCAAAATCAAAAACTTTAAGCATAGTCATCATACTTGGCCTTTCAACATGAATCAAAATTTATGAGGACAAGTATTCATTAAGCTCATTAAAAGGAAGATTCGAACAACAAATAAATAAAAATTAAAAAATTTACAATAAATTACTTTAGAAAAGCTTGCAAAATTATGTATTTTTGGTGTTTTATCCTTTATTTTTTCTTCCTAAATCCAAAAAACATCAAATGAAGAAATCAAACCCTTATTTATAAGTGATGAAGGATGAGAAAATGGTGAAGTTTCCACCAACTTCTACAAATTTCTTTATTTTACTTACTTCTTTATTTATTTATTTATTTATTTTTGATTTTTTAATTTTTATTTATTTAGATTTGACCTAAATTAATTACATTTGTCTTTTAGTGGATGATGTCATGCATGACATCATCAAAGTATAGAGAATTTGGATGATATTTGTATAATTTGTAAAATTATACCACAAAAGTTAGTTAAAAGGATTAAATTATAAAAATTAAAAATTATGTAATTGAAACAAAATTTCATATGAACAATTTAATTTAATCTAATAACAAAAATAATTTTTAATTGATCAAAGAAATCAAAAATAACAAACTCGTAAAATTTTACTAGAAAAATCCTTACCATGAAAAATTATTATATGCAAAACTCATAAAATAAATTGAATTCTTCAGATTTAATATGATTCAAACAATAATATTTAAAGAATTTTAAAAATTATAAACTTAAAAAAATCTTCCCAAAAAAATTTACGGAGTGAAAAACTCTTTATTTTAGAAACAACAAAATTATAAAAAATGCAAAACATATAAAATAAATTGGATTTTGAAAAACTGATTTATATGAATTAAACAATAATATTTGAAGAATTTTAAAAATTATAAACTCAAAAAATCTACCAAAAGAATTTACAAAGTAGAAAACTCCGTATCTTGAAATCAAAAAAATTTTGAAAAAAATGCAAACTCATAAAATATAATAAATTTTAAAAAACTAATTTAATGATGGTTAAATGGAAATATTTAAAGAATTTTGAAGTTTAAAACTCGAGAAAATACCACCAAAAATTTTAGATATAAAAGAAGCTCGTATTTTAGAACTAGAAAAATTTTAAAAATTACATTGAAACTTATATGAAATGAATTAAATAATCAAAATACTAATTAACAAAATGGTAAAGATTAAAATTTGAGATCTGAAACTAAAAAATTCGCAGCAAAATACTTGCAACATAGTGAGAAATTAAAAAATAAGTGGAAAAATTGCCAACTTGATATCTTGTGATAAAAACTACCAATATGAATTTTTCCTTAAATATTTATGATTTTTCAGAGTACATATCAGCATAAATACCACACTAGTACTGGTAAAATATACGACGGTCAACTTTTCAAATTTAACAAAAAATTCAAAAAAATTCCTAAAAATAGAAATTATTTTAGAATTTCACAACTATAAAGTTAAAAGTTAATTATTTTACCTTGATATTTGTCATTTTCATCCAAGATTTTTTATGTATGAGTCTTAAGACAGTGTTAATTTTGTTGTGTGCCTTTGTAGCCATTTAAGCACAATTAAATAGTTATTGAAAATGTAGACTCTCCTTGAAGGAAATTTACTTCCACTAGGGTAGGTGCTTTATTTTTTATCTCGGATATTTTTGTACTGATAAGGAAAGAAGGCCCAGACAAAATTGGGTGTCTATAAGTTCCTCACCCATTAAATTTTTAAAGCTATAATTTTTTTAAAACCTTGAGTGAGGGGATCTTAACCTCAATAGGTAGAATATCATCCATCCTATATATTAGAGAGAATGGGGTTGCACTCATAGAAGTTTGAATTACTGTGTGGTAGGCATATAGAGTAAAGGGTAACTTTTCGTGCCAATCCTTATAAGTTCTAGCCATTTTCTAGACTATTTTCTTGATGTCCTTGTTGGTTGCTTTGACCGCTCCATTTATTTTCAAGCGGTATGGCATTAAGTTATGATATTAGATTTTGAATTAAGAACATACTACTTGCATAATTTTGTTGTTCAAGTTGCATGCATTATCCATGATGATCTATTCGGAGAGCCCATATTGGCAAATGATGTCCCATTTTAGAAATTTGTACCCAACAAACTTTGTGATGTTGGCATATAAAGCCACTTTTTATTTATTTAGTGAAATAATCAACGACGACTAGGATGAAATGATGTCGTTTGAAGCTTTAGGAGCGACAGGTCCAATCATGCCCATGCCCCACATAAATAAAAGCCATAAGACCGTTATGACATGCAGAAGTGATGGTGGGATATGATTTTGTTTGCATAGATTTAGCACTTTTGGCATTTTCGAGCATAGTCAAAGCAATCTTTTTCAAGTGTCAACTAGTAATAGCCAAATCCCATGACTTGCTTTGTCATTCTGTGTCCATTGGCATGCATGCCATAGATTCTTTCATGAACTTCTTCTAGAATTCTCTTGGCTTTAGAAGCGTCTATGTATCGAAGTAGTACATGATCCTAGCATTTCTTGTACAAGATCTAACCATCTAGAATGAAACTTGTGGACAATATTTGGATGGTTCTTTTATCAATTTTAATGGTTTGCTCAAAGTATTGTTGATCCTGAATGTACTAAAGAATGTCATGGTACCATGGTAGACTATCTTTTTCCTCTTTTACACTATGGCAGGAAATGAAAGTTTCATGAATGCTAATCTAGATAGGTCTAAGGTTAGAATCTTAGGTTATTTTGAACATAGAAGCCAAGGTTGTTAGATTATCACCTATTTAGTTTTCCTTTCGAGGTAACTGCTGGAAGCTGATTTCATCAAATCATTATCCTAGTTCACTAGTTCAGAGATTAGCTTTCCATATTAGACTAGCTTAGCATCCCAAGTTTCCCGCTATTTTTAGAGCTAATAAATTACTAAGGTGAAATCCTCATACAGTTGTAGAGTCCTTATGCCTCTTTCAATGGTAGCTTGGGGCCCCATAACACATACCTTATATTCGATTATGTTGTTAATACAGTCGAAGTTTAGTTTAACAATAAAAGGATAATAATTTTCATCACATAAGATTAGAATAGGCCTAATTCCATACCCTTAATGAATTTAAAGCTCTATAAAGATATATTTTCCAAAACTAATTACAATTGGTAGCATCTTCTGCTTTGGATTTGCACATTAGGTCCTCGTTTAGATTTCTAAAATCTAGCGGCTTATAATATTCTTTTGCTTCGATTGCCAAAAACTTAGCTATTGCGCTACCTTTGATGGCTTTTTAGCTCATGTAAATGATATCATACTAGAAGAGCAACACTTGCCACTTGGCCAATCTTTCTAACAAAATAGAGATATTGCATAAGTATTTGATAAGATCAAGCTTGAGTTCACGTAAGCCCTGCAAGCCATTGTGGCATGTAAGGCATTATCATTTAGTGATTTCATGTAATCAAACATTAGATTTAATTAATGTTATAAAGGAATTTCTTTATCCGTAAAGTGTAATTATATAATTGTTATAACATATGATTGTTATAAGCACATTGGCTTTGCAATGGAATTATAAAGGGTTGTAATTATGAGATCCCTATGCATCAAAGCTATGTTTCTAAAAATGTTTCTAGTCATTTTATTGTTAAGAAAGGCAATTGACACTGCACAAAGATTGGCATATGTAAGCCTTCATGCATAAGATGCTTATAATTGATCTCATATGTTGAAGTATAGAGATACTTTGGGATATCATATAGGTGTTTGTTATGGTAACAAGTTTATTAAACATGACCCACTGAGAGTTCCACTTAGTATTTCACTCAAACGTCTATGGAAATAGTTTCATGTATTAATTGTGTAGGTGATCCTTAGACTTGTGACACTAGATCATCTTACATGAGGAATGTCATGCTTTGATTCCAACAAAAACAGGTCCATAATAGATGGATGCTTATGCTAGGGTGGTTTTGGGTATAGCATGAATCATATGGTAGGTGAATGAGAGGTTGAAAGAGGATTCATTAGCCCAAGTGATATAAAGGGACATATCTCACATGTGCTTGGCCTTTGTTAGCTCAAAGTCCTTAGCCAAGATAATATTGATTATGGAGTTAACACATAAAAGTTGCATAGTAACATGGAATGAGCTAAGAGTAGACACTATGCTCTTGCTAATTTTGGGATATATGATGAAAGGATATTTATTACACTAAGATACTAAACACTGAAGGGCTTGTTAAAACCATATTGACAACTTCTTGCATACAAGTGGCTATGATGCATTACTAAATGCCAATATTGGTCTATAAATATAAAATATTCTTAATTTAAACATTTTATATTTATTGCCAATATGGTGGTGGCCTAATGGGTCATAGAAATAAGGGTGATTAATAGAAATTAAATTGAGACTTGGCTTATACGTCTAATAAAAGTAATGGTTAATTAGGCCTAATTTAAACAAGTTCACATGGTTAGAGGCCAAATTGTAATTTCTTGTAAATTAAAATTTTAACCCTATGCTATATAAGCTTATAATTTTCATCCCATATGCATAAGATTGTACTAAAAAATTTAGCTAAGAGACCCTAAAAAAGAGTTAGCGATATCCATTACATAACCTTATAGGATATTGCATAATTGCCATTGGAACGAAAAGGAAATAGATATTTTTATTTGTTTGATTATTGAATCAAGATCTTTTTGTGCTAAATGAGGACTTATTGAAATCTAAGTTACGAGTATGGCTCCTGGCAATAAAGTCTTATCTTTATTTAACATTTTTTGGTTCACCTATATAGATAATCATTAGAGGTTAGATGCTTGGATAGCTTTGGTTTACAATAATCGAGCTCAGAGTTATAATTGGGTCATGGAATTGCTGAAAGACTTATCAAGATTGAGGTCTCTTTGAATCTTCAATAGTTATTTAGGTTTTTTAATCTAAAAGATTAATCAAGATCTTTCAAAACCATCTTAGTTAGGGAATCTTAGATTAGTTTCTTTGTTTGCTTTTTACTATGTTCTTTATGAATTAATTAGAAAAATTTTGTAATCCAATTACTGCTGTGCTTAGACTTTCTACAGTTTGGGAATTGGCCATATGGTATGATATAACATGTATTGCCTTAGCCTTTGAGCTGTCTAAGCCAGAGCATAACATAACTTTTCAACTTTAAAGTACTTGCTTTCGTACTTTATGAACTTCTTGCTTAGTAGTAGATAGCTTATTCTTTATTTCCTGACTCGTCATGTTGACCTAATACAAAGCCCATATACTTATCAAAAACTAATAGGTACAAGATTAAAAGTCGATTGGGTATATGTGGTATAAGTACTAACAGGCTCGACAAGTAATGCTTGACTTTGTTAAAGGGTTCTTGGCACTCATCATTCCATTAACTACGGTTCTATTTTCAGAGTAGACAAAAGATTGGATCATGCTTAACTGTTAATTAGGATATGAACTTGGCTATTTATTTCAATCTCCCAAGGAAACTTTTTACTCCTTTCGGGTATAAGACAGTGGAAAGTTTTGGATAGCATTAACTTTGTTAGGGTCGACCTCTTTTCCTCGCTTACAGTGAAGCCTAATAGCTTGCAAAAAGTGACATCAAAGGTGCATTTAGCAGGTTTAGTTTAAACTAGTATTTACATAACTATTTGAAAAGATTCTGGACATTGGCAACATGCTCACTCTTTTTTGGGGATTTGGCTATCATATCATCCATGTAAACCTCTATCTCTTTACGCATGAAGTCATGGAATAATGTTATCATCGCTCTTTAGTGAGTTGCTTTAGTGTTCTTGAGTCCAAATGGTCTTGTAGTAAAATATACCCCACATGGTCATGAAAGTGGTTTTTTCCTCATCCTTGAGTGTCATTTTAATTTGATTGTAGCCTAAAAATTTATCTTGAAGGAAATAGAGAATTTTTGGCAATGTTGTCTACTAAGATGTCTATGTGAGACAAATGAAAGTTGGCTTTATGACTAGCTTTATTTAAGTCTTTATACTCTACACATATCTATACCTTATAATCATTTTTAGAGATAGGGATTATGGTGGCTACCTATTTGAGATACTTAGCTATTTGCAAAAAATTTGCATTAAAAGCTTCTTTATTTCCTTTCTAATTTTTAGAAGCATCTTTGATTTCATTCTTCTAAGTTTTTATTATACGAGTTCAAACTCAAATTTTAAGGGAAATCTGTGGGCCACTATGTCGGTGTTGAACCAAGGCATGTCTTGGTAAGACCAAACGAATACATCTCGATATTCTTGAAGAAGGTTAATTAATTTAACTCAAGTCAAAAGGTTTATAGAAATTCTAATCCTATCTCTTTCCAATCTTTCTTGTTCTTAGATTTATAGTTTTAATAGGTTCTTTGTAAGGCAATATCTGCTTCTCTTCTTGTTCAATTAACCTCAACAAATGGGGTAACATGGGGCTTTCTTTAGGATCCTTATTAAACCTGACATCACCAGTGTAAGTCGATTACTTAAAATCTATTTCCAAAATCTCAGTGTGAACATCATTTCATTTTCATCCGGGTACTTAAAAATATGAACAAGAACAATATAGGCGAAAAAATGTGTATAGGAAAAAAGTTTAAAGATTGACACGAAGAATGGAAATAAGCACAAGAGATGAAACCCATCATGCTTAGTCCTTTTTATTAATAATACTTAATAAATGTCCATCCATACAATAAATCCTACAATGCTCTTGGGCAAAAGCATGTAGGTTTAGTTCATAGCCTCACTTTCAATTAGATTTAAATAGTATAAGAATTTTTGTTTCAGTCTAACTACTTGGAACGAATCTTGGAAGGCATAGGCTAGTCTTATGGCATTGATTGCATTGATGGAGAAGTCTCTGAAAGCTTTACCCAAAATATCCATTACATTATTGGAGCCAGTAGTTCCTTTTTGATTTGGATTGATGTATCCTTCTAGAAAAAAGCTACCTCAAAGTGATGGAAACACCATTAGTCCATATTTCAAATGTTGACCCCTTAAATAGGCCATTGTCTTTTTTTTTGCTTTTTGAGCTTGGTTTTTTTATTGGGCATTAGGCTTGAATTCCAAATCTCTCTTGCTAATTTTGCTAACAATCTTAAAGGCTTTAGCAATACTTTACAAGTGCTTTTTGAGTCCCTTATTAGCCTAAGCATCATTGTTAACTGTCAACTTGAGACCCATAAAAGTATTTCTTGATAGACAAGGCTCAACCATTGGCAATCCTTCCTTGATATATATGGCATTAATGAACTTAAATGACTAAAAAATAGGATTCTGACATATTCTTAACAGGTTTAATGTAAGAAGCATTAGTGGAAGTGGTAGCAATAATGTCTTCTATATCCCTAAAGCTAACAATCTTGTTCTTTATGACAAATTTTAATTTTGGGCGTAATGAAGAAAATATTGCCCTTACTTAGTGAATCTATGATCTTGATCTCCTCAACAAGTAATTTATAATAGAGCAATGTCTATCACATGGAAATCTACTTTATATGTACATGGCCTTATCTAAAGTGGGATACTGATGTAGCCAATAACCTTTCTATAAGTTTCATTAAATGCTCGTACAATGGTGCAACTATGCTTGATATGGGATGCATCAATGAGGACTTTGTTCAAGCATGTGAAAGGCATTACATTTAGGGTCGATGCACTATCAATGAGAACTTTTGGTAGTGCACTTCTTTTACAATAGGTGATGATATAGAGTGCTTTGTAATTCCCTCAACCTCTATGGGTGTCTCATCATCGTTAAAGCATATGTTATTATCCACTATAATGTTATTCATTAAGTGATCTAATTTTCTTCTTGGAATGTCAAGTGGGACATAGGCTTCATTCAAGACCTTGAGTATTCTTATGAGTTTTAGAACATAAAAGTAATGACAATGCATATATCATCGCGGGTTGCTTATTTAATTGATCAATGATTCTATATTTGCTATGCTTGAAAATTTTAAGAAACTCTATTGCCTCTTTCTTGTTCATTAATTCTTTAACCATTTTAGGATCGATTACTTTATCACCACTTCTATTGTTTGAGTTACTAGAGGAATATTCTCTTTTCTAACTTTAACTTCATAGATAGTTATGGCATAGCATTTGTCATTGTAAGAAGATGGTTGAGGTTAATGATAGCTCTTTACTGATTAGATTCCTCGATCATCATTACTTTGCTTTCATATTTGCATGACATTGCTTTGTTCCCCTTATAAGGGAAAAGAAATAGAAGTTGGAAAATTATCTTCGGCATAGGTTGAATAAGAATGACATTAGTATTTGGCTGGTTAGCGAATAGGATCTAAGGTCTTTTGATCCCACAAAGAGGGTTCTACCCATCCTTTTCTAGGCGTTGATAGAAGTACTTATGTTTTTGTCTTGCTCTTCATAAAACTTGATTTTTGAGTAGTCCATAATGCCTTGGACTAATCCTAGGAATCTTGAATAATGTTATAAAGTGTGCCGTTAGCCATAGTTGTAGTAATAGGATCTAATGGTTTCTTTATCCTAGCACTAGCTTTCTAATGCTAACTTGACTTTTATAAGAGCTTTTTATGTTTTTACTTGTTAACGTCTTAACCTCTTTGACGTTCTTCTTGACTCAGCATTGCTTTTCTTTAATCACAATATTTATTCTTGATTTCACATAGTTTGGGAGAGAATTAGCTGTGACATTAGGTCCTGGCCCTTGTTTGACTTTAATCACACCTTGTAATAGTAGGTCTTTAATTTTTCTCTTAAAAGAAGTGTAATTTTTTATACTGTAGCCTTATGCTCTAGTATGATATTTGCAATAAACATTCTTATAAGACTATTTAGGGTAAGGAGGTGATATTAGGGTTACAAACACTATAGCTACCAATTGGCCTGCTAGTAAGCAAGCATATAACTCTTTGTAAGAGTAGGGAAATGATTCAAAATGTTTCTTTTCTCAAGGTGCCCATGGTTGTTAGGCACTCTGGTGTTATTTTGGTTGTAAGGTTAAGCATTTTGAGTGCTGTTTTGGATAAGATTTGGTGAAAAGCTTATTATTAGGTTAAATCTAATGGAATATATATGTTATGGTACTGTCATGCATAGGTTGAATCCTAGATATGCCATGCCAAGGAAGTATATGCTCAACATTTGATAGGGGTTCTCGATGAGTTTAGTTAGACTTTTATTGTTTATGGCATTTTCTTCTTTCTCTATGTTCTTAGCCGTAGATGTCTTAGTCAAGTTGAAGAATTTTCTTTGGACATCTTATCGATTTTTATGGTTTTGTCAATCATTTCAACTAATATCACCATATTAGTGACGTTCTTCATGGCATTCCTTACTAACTTCTCATAGCAAGGAGATTGTAAGGTATTGACAAACATGATCACCATTTCCTTTTTGATCAATGAAGGGTGAATTTAAGGAACCTTTTCTTGCCACCTTTGGGTATATTATGTAAAGCTTTCAATAACTTTCTTTTCCATGTTCAACAGAGAGAAGTGATCAGAAGTCGATCGAATACATACTTGTATTGATTAAGCAAGGCGTGAGCCAATCTACCCATGAGTGAATTCTGGTTGGGTCAATCTCTAGTGTTGCTTTGATTAGAAAGTTAGGCATTCTAAGTGTTGTTTTGGATGAGATTTAGTGAAAGGCTCATTATTGGGTTAAATCCAACGAAATATATAGGTTATGGTACTTTCATCTATGGGTTTTATCCTAGATAGGCCATGCTGAAAACTACATAATTGACTTTGGATAAGGGTTTTGGATGAGTTTCATTGGACTCTCACTAGTTATGGCATTTGGTTCTTTCTCTTTGATCTTAGTTGTAGACTTTTTGGTTAAGCTGAAGGATTTTCCTTCAGACATCTCACAGATTTTTATGGCATTTTCAATCGTTTCACTGAATTATTGTATCAGCGAAGTTTTTCATTGCATTCCCTATGAACTTGTCCTAGTAGGTAGTGTGCAAGATACTAATAAACATAATCATCATCTCATTTTTGGTCAGTGAAGGGTGAACTTGGGCACTTCTTTTCACCATCTCTAGGTATAGTGCTTAAAGCTTTCAGGAGCTTTTTTCCATGTTCAATAAATAGAGGTGATTAGAAGCCTAATCAGTATATGCTTGTACTGATCAAAAAAGGCATAAGCCAAAGCTGCCCATGAATGAATTCTGGTTGCGTCTATGTACCAATAGGCAACTGCCCTAATCAAAGTATCTTAAAAATAATGTACTAGCAATTTCTCATTATTTTCATGCCCAGCCATTTTTCAATAATACCTATGAATATGCACGGTAGAATCTGTGGTCTCGTTGTATTTATCAAAATCTAGCACTTTAAAGTTAGGTTGGATGACAAGGCTTGAAACTAGACTCGGGGATTTGACATCTATGATTCGTAACTTGTCACTTCTTTCTATTGCCCTGAGGCACTTCTCTATCAATTTGTACCTGATTCCATCGTCAATAGCCTTGACAGATTTTGAACTAGTTGTCTTCTCTTGCTCTACTCGTCATTGAGGTCTAGAGCCAAAGAATTTATATATTATGACCCCATATTCATAGTATGATATCCTTGAACCAAATAATGGTAGCCACTGGGTTTATATAGATGAATGACTAAGCAGATGGGATTGGTGTTGTCTAGGTGGCTATTCTTGAGATGTCTTTTCAGTTATGTTGAGCACCTCAGTACCTTTTTTCAACTTAGCCATAAGGTTAGTCAACTTTTTGCCCTTAGTAGACATGCTTGCCTGTTTTTTATCTTTTGGAGTAGTAGCCAATACTTTTATCAATTAATGACTTGATTTTGCTGTTCATCGATCTTGAAGTATTTGTTTCTGAGCCTCTCAATACATAACCTCATGCCTACTGATAAGAGGCTAATGATCATTCTCTATTGCCTTTCAATGCAAATGGATGTTGTATCAATATTGAATGTTTGCTTTTTTGCTTTGAAGACCCTTGCATTTTAGATTGATGTTCGATTAGATTTATTGTGATATGATGATTATGATGTACAAGTGAATGAAAATGTAATCATGTACAAGGAAAAATGTTACGTGAATCCAAAAACATGATGAAACAAGTTAAATTATGTGTGCAAATACTAGAGACAGTTGGATTTTGGCAGTAACTTCGTAATAAGTATCTTCCATTTGAACAAAGCATTAATTATAATCCATTAAGTTTAAAAGCAATCAAATATGAAAGTATCGTATGTGATTACATTTTTTGATTAAAAGTTCCAGAAAGTTCAATAAGTTTTGTCCAATGTCTCTTATAGAGAGAAAGTCTCACCTTACGGATTTGGCTAATTTTACAATCTCATCTATGCTAATTTGAACCAGACGAATCTACTCAATGAAACCTTGAAGATGCAGTTTATACACCAATTGAGCTTAATTAGCTGAGACTAATTTGGCATAATTTTTTAGAGGACCTTAATAATCTCTCAACCTAGTCTTGCTGAACTTGAATGGCATGCTCTAATTCCTAGACCCTTGCCATCAGAGCTTTATTCTTAACCTTTTTTTCTCAAAAAACTTATACTCAAGTTGCTAGGCTTTTATTTCTCTTCTAACAAACTAATGCGTTAGTGCGAGCCTTAGTGAGTTCTTCTACAGTGGTCTCTACCTAGGTTTTCCAAGTCTATAGATCATTGGTGAGAGCAACAAGTTCAGCCTTCCATTTAACTAAGGATTTGCTAGTTCTTTGGTACATTTTCATTTTCTAAAGTGTCATGTAGTCTTTCTTTAAGTCTTAAAGGTCTTCATTGATGGTATTCTTTATTTAGATGAGGTCATGTATCCACCTTTCTTGGACATCATATTCCCATTGGCTCTTCTTTTCTTATAATTGAAGAGTTTATTTAGTGAAGGTGGCTCTCTCATGCATAAACTTATGCTTTAGGATTTCTATCTAAGATGGAGGATCACTTATCAGCATGTAAGGAACTCCAGTAATAGCAATGACTAGGTGTTATTAACTCCCTTGGCTATCCAATCCTAGTAGGCTAGAGTCATGTTTTTTACTTTTTAGTATGATACAGTAGGTCTTTCACAATGTGTTAAAGATTTTTTGCACCTCACACAAATAGTTGTCCCCTTCATATTCAAAATCAAATGTTCCAAGCCTATGAGTGATAGGAACAAATTATTAGTAATTAAACTATCGTAAAGCCATAAGTGAAACATAGCTGACGCTTTTCCATAATCTATTAAGCGATACCTATTGATACGTCTTAAATTTTTGGACAACTAAGCTCAAAATTATTCATGAAACTATCCAAGTCACCTTTTTGGCATTCAAGTTTAAGAACATCATAATTCACCGATCTTTGGTGGTATCTTGCGACCACTCTTTTTCCAAGAACTTGGTGAGGAGACTAAAATTCTGCATATATGGCTGTAATAGATTCCCACCTAAAAATGACTAAAAAAGGACACATGCAAAATTGATGAACATTGATGAACCATAACTTGCCCTTTTTTTCTCTCAAAATTTAAGGACTGGATATTCTTCGCTAAGATGGTAGGAGCAAGATTGACACCATAAATCAACTATGAGCAAATGTCCACTACTACAACTTATATATGTCCCAAAGCTCTTAAAAATATGATTTAAGTCGTAGATTGCTAGTGTGAAGGCATCCCTAATCTTTTTCTTGTCTGATTGAATGATCATGTAGATTCCAAACTATCCCAAGTGATGTGTTCACTATTCTTTTTTTGACTACATGAGATTCTACCTAGTCCTCTTTGACTTTGAATAGACTGGGTAATTTTTTCTTAAAAAGAATAGCTTTGCTGATTTGAAATAGATCTTGTCAAATTGAACTTTTTAGATATTAGGCATGGTCTTAATTCTTTTACTATAAGGACCAACTCTTGTCCATTAAAATTGAAACACTTGCAAGTGGGGTTTCAAAACTATCTGGTGGCTTGTAATAGTTTGTTGTCAACTTAGACTTAGGCTAATAAAGCAATATCTCCCTAATTTTCCATGAAGAGTGCCTTATCAGTTTCATCCCAACTATCCTACATATATTTTAGATCTTAAAGAATAAAATTACCTAAAAACCATTTCAGCCAGCTCTAGGATCTTTGAGATATACTTGGGCCAGAGACTATCCCTACTTTATCTTTGCTCTCTTTTTGACTCGACCTTAATAGTCTCAAAATCTTTAAAAACTTCATTTAGTACTTGTGCCATGGTAAAATACTTGTTTATGGATATTGCCTATAGAACCAACTGTCTCGAGTTAATATGAGATGACATGATGCATGCAGGAAATACAACAATGAAAAGCATTAAGTTAGGAATGCATCAAGAGAAGAAATGAATCATAAAACAAAAATGCTCAGTAGCATGATGATAACGCCTTTAGGTAAACATAAAAAATCTATGGGTATTCTCATTTTGACCATCAAAACTTAGACTCGTGCAGACAACATAACAATGCATTCGGGTTAAACTTATCTCAATAATGTCTTATTGCTAAAAAAATTATCTTTCAGGATGAAGACATCATTCGATTACAAGCTAGTGTGAAGCCATTCATTAGACACATAACGGCTTTTGGTTTGCCCATAGCGAGATAGCATGACGCCTCTTAAGTCACTATTAAAGATTCGACCAATAAAGTCCACTCACTGTTATCTAGGGGTTAACGGACATTAAGCCATCGGTTGATAGCACAATGACTTCCTTGGATAGGTTCTATTCTTTAGGAGGTGATATCGGGACTCGAATGGGATGCTAAGTGACAATATTTGAATGTTACATCATAAGAAGGAAAAAAGCCATTAGTCGTCAATCAAACAACATAATAGAATACTCGATAATATTATTGCAATGGATGGCATAATTTAGGGTTAGGATATAGGCGTTAGTGATGATGTTCATTTGTCATCACCTATGTAGTAATGAATTATAAAAAAAAAAGTAAAATGTAAGAAGTGTTTCCCCAAGTGTCTTATTTTTTAGGTTAATCTAGTAGCATTTCGGTATGGCTTGAAATGGTTTGGTCTCATGGCTAACTATATGGGTTAAATTGACTTTAAATCGATTACCAAATCACCCTTTTATCTAGTAAGTTAAGGCATCCCAATCCTAAGCCTATAGTAGGCCTGGCGAAACAAGTACAATTCAGTTAGACGTATTTCCCTATGCCTATACAGATAAAAAGAATACCATGGAAGCTTAGGTTCTTTACACCTCCAAAGATATTGCTAGCCCATGGGTAAAGAAGAGATACCATAGAGGACAATTAGCCCACTCTCACCTAACACTAGTGCTAATCTTTCTCTAAGAAAAATACAGTGGAGAGTCTAATGCAAATGCAAATGCATGGCGTGTACTGGGGAAACAATCAAACGATTTTTTTTTGTTTTACTCTTTATTACCATTATAAAAGAATTGTTATTTTCATTTTTTGGGCAGAAGAGCACGAGAATAACCAAGCATACACAAAATAATGATAAATAAATATTATGCACAAAGAAGATGAAGAAAGGGGATTACAATTAAATAAAGACCAAAAACCAAGGAAAACAGAGAACTGGATGATATTTAGCTAGTTGTAGGCCTAACTCTTTAAATTAAGTCCTCAGTAGAGAAACCAAGCTATCACGATGTGCCCTCTACATAATCTGAATTACTTAGATGGTGACACATGCTTCTTAAAAGTATGCCCTTGGCATATCCCTTGATTAGGATTTGAATTAGGTGTAATAAGGTGAAAGTAAAGGTAAAATCATTAAACAAATTACTCATCCAAAAAGCCTTGGATGTCTACTCCAAAGCTACTAAAACTTAAAGTTGCCATCGATCATTTTGGGCTAGGCATGATCGCACACCTATTAAAATCGATGATTCTAAGATACAAAACTTAAAATACTGATTTTACAAACTGCATATGCTAGTGTTTATTTAAAGAAGGTCTAGGAGTTAGCTACATATGGGAAAGATTAGCACCCCTACGACACCCAAGATTGGCACCATCTAGCCATAAATTACCTTAGTCTCAGTTTTTTTTGGTTTTTATATAGTCATATTTATGTGTAATCCCCTTTAGATGATGTAATTTTAAAAATATTAAATCCATATTTTTTATAGTAAAATTAAGTTTATGTCTCTCATTAACCTAGGAAAGAGAAGAAACATAGAGGTTTTAGTAAAAGGATCTCTAGATTAATTTAGAAAAAGATATTCTACATTAGACATTGGAGGGATACTGACATAAAACATTGCCTTAGATTTTATGAAATTCAATTTTAAAGGTATGGATGCAAAATCATCATGGAAGAAAGAAACATGTTAGTAAGACATGAAAGAACATAACAAATATTACATTAAAAATAAATACACAAAAGCATAAAAAAGGAGGACAGTCAGGATGTATCACGTAATTGAGCTCAACTATTCAAGAATAACCTAATTAACAAATTTAAGATGCGTTTCAACTTGGTAACTACTTGAGGCATGGAAGAAAGGTTTTGATAAAAAGGTTCGAGGAAGTTTAGAAAGAGAAAATGTAAAATTGGGATGAAGTTTTGAAAAGCAAGGTAGGAGTATCCCCTTGTAAGAATAAAGTTAGAGTATCCCCTCAAAAAAGTGAGGTTGGAATATCCCCTTGAGAAGAGAAATTTTTAATAATTTTTGAAAATCAAAATTTTTTATTACTTTTGATGGAAATATAGATTTAAAGGTTAAAACTAGATAATTTATATGGAAAACGAAAATTAATTTTAAAAAGTGTTTGGACCTTGATTCGAGCCTAGTGGGACCTGTGTTATAACACATGATTCTAAAAGGAATTTATCAAATACATTTTAAGTTATTCAAAAAACTTAAAGAGGTGGTTTTAGAAATTCATTTGATTTTTCTTAAGTCTAAACATAGGAGACAACATGGCACTATCCACCTTTTCATATTTATTTTGGGGTTTAAAAGTTTTTAGTGGTAAATGAGATACCATTAGAAAGGTAATTCAATCAGGATTAATGTAGGGGAACTAATTTTTTAAGTGGGGTCTGAGAAAGCACTAACAACATTTGCAAAAGAAATGGAGCAGCAGACTTTGAAAATTGCCTCGGACTCAATTGAAATTGTTATATCACAAGCAATATCTTTTTAGAAAAGAGATTTCACAAAATTTTTCAAAAAAATATTTGAAAAGTCATAAAAAATCATCTGATGGATTAAAATTGCCCAAACAAAATACGAATTGTTGATTCCAAGGGCTTCAAACAGTGAAGGTTTGAAAAATCATAATTCTTACATTTAAAATGATTCGAAGGCAAACAAGGTATCTGAGAAAGGTAATTTAAATCTATTTTAAGAAAAAAACCAAAAAATTCTGTAAAAATCATTTAGATTCCAAAAATAATGTTTCAAGTTAAGATTACAATGCTATCAAAATTGAAATGATGGTTTTTTTTAGGTTTAAGTTTTTTGGTCTTGTGTCAAGGTGTTAAACACATGAATGTCTAACAACTTGAGTCCATGGGAGTGAAGTAATAAACCAATTCAAATCCCAGAGATTAGGTCAATGAAACACTCATTATCTATGCCAATAATTATAATGAAAGGCTCAGAATAAGACTTTGGCCAAATACTTGAAAACATTTTCTGATTTTATAAAACTCAATACATAACTTATTTTGTCTAATAAGGCCTTGAATCCAAACATTTATGCTTGATATGTCCCTAAGATTAGAGACATCCAATCTATGCCAATTTCCACTAATTAAGGTTAGTGTAGACTTGGGGGTTTTCTTTGAAAATAGATTTTTGCAAGCATCATAGAGGCATTTTAACAAAAATATAATGAACTAAGCATGATAGAGACATCCAAGGTGAGCAAACATTCAAAAATAGCAAGTTATTTACACATTTCAACAATGGAATTATAATGAAAATGCATTCAAAGGCACACTACAAATTAAAGCATACTGGAATGAACATTTATGCGTAAAATGAGCATGTAAAAATGAAAGAAAGCATGTCAAAGTTGCATGAACAGGGGATGTTTTAATATCAGCATGAGATATGGCATTTTAGTTCATCTAAATAATATCAAGGCATCATGCAAGTCACAAAAATTCCATGACTACCATAAACAGAGCCACAATAATGCATGAAAATCTTAATAGGGTCAAGAAAACATAAAAGTTTACTAAAATGATGAAGATGAAGAAAAATAAAAAATAAAAATGAAGAAGAAATGAAAAATACCTAAAAAGACCTTAACTCCTAGCCTTTTCTTTAAGCAGCAAACTAAGCAACATTGAGCTCACTTTTCTCCCTCTTTTTGCTATAGATTAACAAGAAGGGAATGAAAAAAAATGAGCTTTTGGTTATGGTGTCTATGGTAGGGAGTTTCGAGGATAGAGACAAAGGAAATGAGAGGTTTTGGAAGGTTTTTTTAAGGGTAAAAAGGGAGCCAAATGGAGTTTTTTAAAGAGCAAAAAGTTTTCAGAGGTTATGTAAATCTTCCCACCCCTCTTTTCAATTGAATATGAAAATTAGATTATATAGTGAGTGATTTTAGCTACCAAAATGACCTAGCAAAGAGGGCATATGAGACATTTAGCATGTACATCATGGTGAACCATTATATTAAGATGTAAGTTTTTAGCATTTGATTGGTTAATCTTGGTTTTTATGGGCAAAAAAAGCTATGCATAGGCTGATCAAATAAGTAATTTCACCTTTTTCCTTCATCAAGCTTCATTTTCTCATGAAATGCCCTCGTGCCAATCTTAGTGGACCTCTCAAATTATATGAAATTATGTTTGATTTTGGATGATTTTTAAAGCCAAAGTCATAACAAAATTCAAGTTTTAATGTCATGGTGTGAAGGGAGAAATGTCTCAAATTAGGCTAAAAATAGCCCTGTGTATCAATAAAATGTGCTTGGTATCTACCAAGAACAAATTTGCTTTCTAGTCTTAAGACAAAGTGCTGTGTATCAATACTCAACACCTTCTAGTATTGAGACTTCATGGCTTGTAATGATACCAAGAACAAAAATTCCTAGAAGCATTAATACTACAAGGCTAGTAGATATCCCGTAAGGGATTGTATTAACACTCCTACTTGTGTATTGATACATCTTGGCTAAAATCATGATTTTTACTATGACATAAGCCTGTATCAATAAAAATAGTCTTGTATTCATACGATACCTAATGTGTCAATACTAAGCCCTTATATATCGATATAAATAGTAAGATTTTGGAATTTTGATGACATGGAGCCTTATATCAATACCTAGTGGTTATGTATTGAAAACCAACAAGCAATGTGGATTTTTCATAGCTTTGGCTCTCTAAACATTCACCTTGGCTAAGAACAATAGGGAACTAATCTGTGTTCCTTTGAGTGACTTCGATGATGCCTCAGATGATGACTTATGATGCTTTGAATGTTAACCTAAACAAAATTGGGTGTCTAAAACCATCTCTCCCCACCTCTTCACTTGCTTCCCTTCTTCTTCTCTCTCCCCATTCTCTACTTTTTTTGTTTGTTTGTTCATTTTAAATTTTTCAAAATTTTTTCCCAAAATTAATTTTTTTAAAATATTAGATTTTAGATTTTTATTAAAATTTTAGTTTTTTATGAAAAAAAACTTGATTTTCAATTTTATCTAAGGATGAAATGGTAAAAATAAAATTTTTCAATGTTTATTATAAATTATCTTCTTAAGTCTCTTTAAAGAATTAGAATTAAATGAATAGAGGGAATTAATTTTTTCATAAAATAGTTAATATTCCAACCAAACAAATTTTTTATTGTACAAAAATGAATAAGCCTATAATGAAATCTTCGTCATAAGAAGCAAACATGTTGTAAGTGAATAAACAAGGATTTACTTTAAACTTTTTTTATCCCATTTTCATTTTCATCACTCTATCTTTAAAACTAACGTGGAATGACAACATTTTTGTTGTGGAATATGTCATTTTTTAGAGGTGAGGCTCAACTGGGGCATCAACTAGATTGTTAAAGCTAGCCTTTGCTCAAACTCCAACCTTTAAATATATAACATTTTCATTATTATAATTAATTATTATTTTTGTAATAAAGTGGGATTCACCTCTTCCTAGATGTCACATGTCATAATTTCAAATTTGTTTTTTTTTCCAATAAAGGGATAAAATTATATCTTCACAAAAGAGATTGGATAAAGTATGCTGATAAAATTTTCTTGAAAATATATTAATAGTTTAGACCTTAGATTAGTTGGTGCCCATTCGGTGCCAAGATGGAATTTTCTTATATAAAATAGGTCTTGAGTGATTTTGTTTTACAAGTGATTCACACATTTATTTTACCTTATAAAAAAAGTCATATAATTTAACTCTTGTTTGTAAGGCCTTTATTTGTTTTTACTTATAATAAATTTCATTATTATTTTCTTTCCTACAAAATTATGCCCATATATTGGTGAAGAGATTAGATAATGGAGTATGCATGAATTGTTGTTTTCTATGAATTTTTTTTTACAAACAATAGCCTTGATTTTTTTCTTACCATAGAAGTGATTCAAAAATTTATTTAACTATTAAAGAAGTGATGTTAATTTGGACTTTTGCTTCTAATGTCAATTTTGAGCATTTATTGTTTGTTATATATGATAACTTTTAAGGTGTACTTCGTAGTGTGACAATCTAGAAGGATAGATAGAAAAGAGTGCAAAATAGGAAGAAAATGAATTTTGGGTATGTCTAGTTGGGAAAAAAAGTGAAGAAAGAATAGAAAAATTATCATTTTTTAGACCTATTAATTAAATTAAATCATTCCAAATTGAAAAGAAAAAAATAAAAGAAACCAAGAATGAAGCGAGTCAAGTGTGAATATTTAGAAATTATTCATCGTTCTTTAAATTTTTTATTTTAATTTATAATAGGTATAATAATAAAACAATATATTTTTTATTTTCTTTCCTCTGATTTTTTAATCATACCAAATAATGGGTGGAAAAAATGATGTTTTTCTTTTCACTTTCTCGTCTTTCCTATTAAGCATAGTAAGAAAAGAAAAAATATATACATTCATTTTTCATTTTTTATAATTTTTTTATTTTCCCATTATTCTATCTAGTCATCAAGCAAAACCTTAGTATTGCCTGCAAAGGATGCTGTTTGGACATGTTTGCAAGATTATGGTTCATGGTAGAACAACTTAATTTACTTAGGGATATCTATATCTTATTGTAGAAATCATTAATACATTTATTACAAGTACCTGGTGACTAAAGCTTATAAAAACACATGAAAACGAGTTCATGTTTAGCATTTATTTTTTTAAGCACTTAACTTTTAAAGAAATATTTAAATATTCATTAAGAGAATTAATGAGTACATTCTTAATTGACAATACTATTTATAAAATATAGATGTTCCTCAATCCAAAATGTTTCTTTTGCTATTTGGAGGCCATGTTTTGCTAAAAGCGTGAGTAGCTACATTCTTACTTTTTCAGAAATGTTTGATACTACATTATTTGAAATATTTTAGCTTGCTTTTGACTCTTTAGTTATGGGACCAACAAGAGACAAATTAATGTCCATCATTTATAGGCTTTTCATAATGTCTAAAGAATCACCTTGCAAATCACTTACCTAAGACCTAGATCCTATGCAAACTCTAAGCCTTTACTAGTTGTCTTTGCCTCCATTACAAATAAATTTACTTTATAAATCAATTTTACTGCTAAGCCCCCACCACTACACCTTTCCAATCTCTAATTATGATTCCTACCCTTTCTTTTTTGCTATTTAAGTCTAAAGCCCAATGGAAATTAATTTTGAACTCACCATTTTTCCAGAGGTTGCATGGTTGTTGCACTTGGAGTGGCAAAGGTGTATTCTATTTATTTGTTGCATTAAACTCCTTTTGATATTCTTATTGTTATTGTAAGGCCTACAAGCCAATCAGATTTGCTTGTAACTACCTTTTATTTATTTCATGTAAATTACATTATCTATTATTAATGTTACTGAGGTATTTTTTTATCCATAAGTTACAATATAATTGTTGTTGATAGCTTATGAAGATAAAAGCCATGAAACATATTAGCTTTGCAAAATGATTGTAAAGAGTAACAATTGTGAGATCCTTATACATCAAAACCGTGTTTCTAAAACCATTCGTAGTCATCGTATTGTCAAGATAAGGGATGCACAAAGACTAGCATATGTTAAGCACTAATCTCATGAGTTGAAATCTAATGATACTTGGGGATAATATATGGGTGCTTGTTATGGTAACAAGTTCATTGAACATGACCCACTATGAGAGTTCCTTTGGTATTTCACTCAAGTGTCAATGAAAATGCTTTAATGCATCAACGATATAAATTATTCTTTAACTTATGACACCGGGTCACCTTGTATGTGGATGCTCATACTTAGAGATCACGATGAAAAGGTCCATAAATATGGGTGCCAAAGGTTTGGTGGTTTTAGGTATGACATGAAGCATATTGAAGGTGGATAAGTGGTCCAAGAAGATTTATCACCCCAAGTGACATGAAGGGGACATATCTTATTTTTTCCTACCCGTGTCAACTTAAAAATCCCTGGCTTAGGCAATATTGATTATGGATTTAACACATGAAGGCTGCAGGACTAATACGCAAAAGCGTTAAGAGTAAAAACTATAAATGCTTTTGCTTTCTCTAGGATATATGATGAAAGTGATTTATATAGACATACTATATACACTGAAAGGCTTGTCAAATCGTGTTGACTCTACTAACATTTGGGTGGCCATGATACATTGCTAGATGCTACTCATGATCTAAAAATATAAATATTCTTAACGAAATTAATTTATATTTATTGCTAATAAGTTAGGGGCCTAAGTGTTTACACACATAAAGATGATTTTATGGAATTAAAAAGGGATTGGATTAAATCATAGAGATATTAATCTCTTATAGATTAAGTAGTTTAATTAACTGTAAGAGCCTAAATGCAATTAAACCAAAACTTTTATGTACACTAAACCTTAGGCATATATAAATATCCTATTTTGGTTGTCCCTTGTAATTTGATATGTTTTTCATTATTTTAGCTATTTTGTAGTAAGCTTCTATAGGAACAAAATTTTTTTCCTACTCTTAGGTTTGTGAAAGGCATTCGATCAAATGAAAGGCTTATGAAACCTAAGCTACTAGTATGGCTCCTAACTAAATATGATCCCAACCTTTGTAAAGTTTTCAGAGTCAGCTGTGAAGATCAAAGTTAGAGGACGAATAACTAGACAACTTTGGTTTATGACAAACTGGCTCACTGTGCAAGAACGAGCAGAGTTTGAATATAACTAAGGACTTCATCAATCCCTTAGTTAGAGGTATGGTTTTGTTTTTCATGATCTTGAATTTTTAGATTGGTTAAAACTCACAAGCTGATGCTTTGATGGTATTCGATGCATTTAATTGTTTTTGCTATGTACATAATTAGTTTAATTTTGATTTAATTATCTTATTTTTATTTTATGTTGATTAAGCATGATCCGAATTCTAACAGTGATATCATGTAATTAGTTTAATTCTAATTTAATTATCTTATTTTTATTTTATGTCAATTGAGTATGATTTGAATTTCAACAGTGGTACTAGAGCTTGGCTTGTGTCATTTTTAATCGATCTTGTGTTTTAATTGTTATTGTTTTTGGAATAATTTTGTTTTAAAGATTTTTCTTGATGTAATTATGTAATTGAAATCTTTTAAAATTGTTTTAGTTTAATTTCAACTATAAAACATGTAATTCATGTCAATTTGGTGTTATTGATTAGTTTAAAATTTTTTAAACTAGTTAATTAATAGTACAATTAATTGTCATCAATTGAGAATTGTTCATGCTAAACTGTACCAATTTTGGTGATTTTTAGGTGCTGAAAATTTTTTTTGCACTTGTAGTTTTAATTTTTTTTAATGATTTTTCAACCTTAAAATGATCAAAATTGTTCTTGGCTTTAAGAGAAAACCATGCATCAAAAAGAGAAAAGTTTGTTGTAGTCTATGGGAGTTCATTGTGTAATTAGAGCTTATATGTAGCAACAACTTGGAACTATTTGGGCCATTTCTTTGCATTACTTTTTGGGATGCAATTAGTTGTTGCCAGTAGCTACTTTGATTGCTGCCAGGAATTGCTTATCATCCATGAAAAACTCACACTTCAAAGCTCGAGATGTAGTTATCATTATGGCAATTTAGAGTTTCTTACTCATCATCGTATGCCATGATTGGTGGCTTTATTTTGCTACTGCAAGCAAATACTTCCCGTAATAAAAGTCCTGATAAATTCCACAACTTGATGCAATTGAAAGTTGTTAGCTTACTAAATCCATAGTGCACACAGCAAACAATAAATCATGGAGAGACTTACGTATTTAGGTGCCAATATAGTGGCAAATGCGTGCTACCAGCAACAACTTAAATTCTATAAGAATTGTTGGAATTAGGCTTGGTGGCTTAAGGAAGCCAAATGTAACACATTAAATTTGATGGACAAAGTCCATGTACAACAAGGATACCATTAAGACGTAAGTGTTGTGTCCCATAATGTTTACTTAGGGTCCAAGAGCTTATGTGTAATACAAACTCTTAATTATCAACAAATAAATTGTTATTCAATTGGTTAATTCTTGAATATTTTAAGATACAAATTGAATAATAAAATTAAGATGTTTAATTTCCAATTAAAATTATTTATTTGGATAACATTTAATTTAATTGATTAATCCTAAATTAGTTTATGATTTATTCAAATTTGATTAGAAAAATTCTTTTTCTTAATTAAATTAAATAAAGGATCAAGTATAGATCACAACAATAATTAGAGATTAAAACATATTTATATGTTCATAATTATGATTGTGAATGTATGGAATGATTATGGACTTAGACCTAATGTGATTATGGATGCTAAATTTTCATGGTATTTATTTATTAAATGAAGGGAATTCCAGGGTCGTGCTTATTGAAATAAACAAAATATTCAATCATATTAAACATACCAAGTGGAAATTAAACAAAAATATACTTGGATTTCCTCAAGATCTTGAGTTAAGATGTGCATGTGGTCGATTTTGGCTGTTTAAAATACAGATCTAATAGAGATCTTACCTACTCAGAGACTTGTAATTTTGACTGTGCCAAACCATGCATGATTGTTGCCATCGCGTGGTTACTCCAATCTCTCTTTTGAGGCCATAAGTAGCACAAGTGTCCTACCTTTAACACTAATCCACACAAATGTCTAATGAAGCCTTCATGAGGTTTAGTGGTTTTTTTGTGCTAGTTAGAAGGTACAAGAAGCCTTCATCAAAAGGTAGGATGCAATCGTTTTCTCTCAGCACATAACAAAGAATAGTTATATGAAGTCGTTGGTCGCAAGGATGTGAGATAGCACTATAGGGACACCGTAGAAATGTGACAATGGCAGTGTTTAGCCTCTTATGTGTGGCAGCAACTCTATTTAATGCTAGACAACTATTTTTCTTAGTTTTATTAGATCAAGAACGATTCTAGATCTCTAAAGATAAAAGTGGCACAAAGAACTTAGGTAGAGCCTAAAGATTGCACCAACCTTGGTAGGGATTTAATGTTTTTAGTCCATAGGATTTTTTGATAGCCACCTTACCCAAAAACCTTAAATATACATCTAAAATTAGGTGAGGCTTAACTAATCAGTCAATCAACCCTACACTACCAAACCTAATGGATGGCACGAGCTTTCATGTTTCCATAAAGATCCAGGTAAAAATCTTTTACCTAGTCTTTTTAAGATTGGACTCAAGCATTAAATATTTAATATCTTCGACTAATCCAACACCAATGGGGATCACCATTATTGTATCTAACTAATATCAAGTCCAAATAGAATTTGTTCAAAACAAGGCCTATTTGACTTAATAATTAGGGCTTTTGGGTGAACCCCTATTTACTTGGCAAGAACACTTAATTGTAAAAAAAATTCCTCACCCAAGAAAACAATTTTACTTCATGTAATATTATTAATAATTATCAAATAATTATTTAATTTGCTAGAAATAATTATCCAGCCCAAAACCACGATATCTATTTACATGCCTACTATTAGGCATGATTTTGATAAGATTTTCTTATCTTTACAACCACATTAAGACATTTCCAATTAAATTTCATAAATCTAATTATGTTCTTAATAATACTTAATTGAGATAATTCAATTAAGTTCTCCACATTTTACCTTTTATTTAATTAAGTCATACTTAATTAAATCCTGAATTTAATACAACAAATCATCTTATTATGTGTGACCCATTAGGTTCCAAAAATGTTGGCAATGAATATAATTAATCTTATTAATTACATTCATAAATAAAGAGCGGGATTTAGCAACTATCATGTCCATCAAAATGTTAACAGGACCTTTCAATAGCCATCCTTATAGTGTAATTTGATTCTTTCAACAAATATCTTGAAAAAACAATGAGCATGGTGTAGTGTCTACTTATGTATCAATCTATATTAGTTTTTATAGCAAATAGTTAACCTAATGAATTTGGAGAAACCATTTCTCCTAAATTCATCATGAGTTGGTCAATAACTTTATAAAATTAACCAAAGCCAAGAACATATGATATATGTCTCCAATGTCATTTAGAGTGCTAAATCCTCTTTGGATCATACATCTATCTTTGTATGCTTTATGTCATGCCCAAAACCACCCTACCATAGGTATGCATCTATTGTGGACCCGCTAGTGATGGAATCAAAGCATGACACTCCTTATACACGATGACCGGCTATCACAAGTCCAAAGTTGAGTTACAGAATTAGCACCTGGGAATAATTCCATAGACACTTGAGTGACAATACTAAGTGGAGTTCTCACACAGGCCATGTTTAATGAACTTGTTTCCATAAAAAAGCAGCCACATGCCATCCCAATTATCTTATGTACTTCTACTTATGTGATTAGTTTCTTACTTCATAAGTAAGAAGGCATAACATATACTAGTCTTTGAGATTACCAATGCCTCATCTTGGCAATACAATGACTATGAACAATTTTAGGAACATGATTTTGATGCATAAGGATCTTATAACTGTAACTTGTTATAATTCATTTGCAAGTCCATCTATCATCCAACTATGTTCATGATTATTAGTCATGCTACAAACATAAAGGAAACCCTTGTCTCACGAAACTAAATGATAGGTTTTCAAATGCCTCATCTAAGCCAATTGGCTCTAAGGTATATAATAACATAAAATTCTTTTCTTACCTAATTCCCCTCAAATATAACTTGAGGTTTCTTTATTATAAAAGTAATTAGTTATATTAAAGTTTAAAATTAGGATATTAGTTAGGAATAATTTTTTAACTTGAAAACAGATATCCAAGAAAAGCACCATGGTGATCAAGGAGATTACATGAAGGCTTATGAAGACTTTTTACATAATCACCTAGGAATTGAGCAATCAGTTTCCTTCGATGGCTCCAAATAATTGGATTAGATAAAGTCCATAATCACTAAGTACTAAGCATTTTGTAGATTTATTTTATGCGATACTATAAGTGCTATGCATGCTAATATGATGAGACCTTCATTATAAACATAAAATAAATGAGCAATGAAATCCCTCCTTTGAATATTGAGACACATGCTTCACACGATAAAGATGCCTTCCCTATCATAGCAAGATAACTAAAGGCTTTTTTTTTAATTAGAGGCTTGTTAAGTCACTTAATGCCAAACTTTTACATGTCTATGTTTGAGCTATGGGGGTGGTTCTTACTCAACCAAAGTTGTATGGTTTGGATGTGTCACACTTGACCGTATGGCATTAAAGGAAAAGTTAGGTGAAACACATAAGATTTGTTTAGATAAAGGGCTATTGCCTAATTTATCTAGGAAATGCATAGAGATGCAACTATGTTACTTACCTAATTAAACCTATTGTAATTTGTTGAGTCACTCAGGGTCGCAACATGTTGAAAGCGATCCTAACCCACTAGAAATATCTTAAAGAGATTTTCGAATAATAATGAAGCCTATTATCTCAAAAAAATTAGTGGGAGAACTAATAAAGATTTAATAACTCGTTGTTATTGTTTTGAAGTATGGAAAGGCAAATTTATGCTTTTTCCATACTAAGTTGTAGAAATGGAACATATATTAAGTATATTATGAGAGCCTAAAGTGATATCAGGAGTATGATAAATTAAGAAAAGTTCTCAATGAATGGAATGCTATTTGCTTCCACATGTACATGATTAAGTTAAACTATTGCACTATAGATTCAACACTTGGATAATTAAGTCAAGATATGGATTGAACTATATAATGACATAAGATTGTTAAGGAATAGTAAACAACTAGGCTCTAATAAGGTAGACTTAAGGATGGGCAATAATGCAAAAGTTATAGCTACTACCATTGGAAACTGTGCCTTATCATTGCCTTTTTATATGACCTTGGAACTTAAAAAATGTTTTTATGTTTAAGATTGTCTAAAAACATCATTTCAGTTTCATACCTCATTACTAATAATGGTTTTGAGTTTAAAAGGAAAAGTAATAGTTGTTTGATTATCCTAAATGACATTGTCTATAGATCAAGCACATTATAGAATGGCCTATTTATTTTGGATCTAGAATTGCCATTACTCAACATGAATGTGTAACAAGCAAATAAAGTGATCCAAAAAAGACCTATATCTGGCATTGTAAACTTAGGCATGTTAATAAGACTTGAATATCAAAGTTGGATAAATAAGGCTATCTCCGCCTAATTGATTATGAATCTTATAGGACATGTGAATGTAGTCTCCTCAGTATGATGACTAAGACTCCCTTTATTAGAAAGGTCTACAAGATTGGTGCTTTGTTAGGCTTAATACATTTAGATGTATATGGGTTATTAAACATAGCTACTAGAGGAGGTTATTCTTATTTTCATAACCTTGATTAACAATCATTCAAGATTTGATTATATGCACTTAAAAAGTACAAGTTTTTAGCTTTTGAAAAGTTTAAAGAGTTTAGGGCCAAAGTAGAGAGAAAGACTAGTAATAATAGTCTGCTAGTATATGCCCTAGAGCCAATCAACTTGTATAAGGTTTGTATAAGTTAATAATGCCAACCAATCACTTTGTTAAGTGATTCAAGGTTTACTTTCATGTTAATGGCATGATCAACACTCATGCAAACATTAATTGGATTAAGCCCATGAAAAACAATGGTTTTGCAAACTTAATAATTACAACAATGAGATCCTTTGTATCAAAGTCGTGATTCAAAAGCCATTCCTAGTAATTGTGTTGTCAAAACAAGGCATTGACAATTCATAAAGACTAGCATATGCTAAACCTCCAAGCATTTGATGCATGCAACTTTTTGATTTCATAGAAATTAAAGTATAGAGATACTTTAGGATAGCATATGGGTGCTTGTTTTGTAAAAACAAGTTCACTGAACATGGCTCGTATAAGAACTTCATTTGGCATAAGTCACTAATTGACTATGAAATATGTTCTCATGTGCTAGTCGTGTATATTTGTCCTTAGACTTATGATACTAGGCCATCTTATATAATAAGTGTCATGATTTGATTCCATCATGAACAGGTCCACAATAGATGGTACTTATGGTAGAGTGGTTTTAGGTATGGCATGAACCCATGCATGATAAATTTAGGAGAAATTTTTTCTCTAAATTCATGAGGTTAATTGAAAGCTGCAAGAACTAATATGGATTGATACATGAGTAGACACTGCCATTATGTTTCATGGGCTTCATCTAATTGGTGTCTTTGTGAGTGTCAATCACGCCATTAACATGAAGGAAAACCTTAAACCACTAACTAAAGTGATTGGTTTGCATTATTCACTTATATATGCCTCATCTAATCCAACTGGCTTTAGTACATATACTAACATCTCCCACTTGCACTAAGCAAATTGTTAACGCATCCAATGCCAAACTTTTTTGATTAGCAATCATGTCCCAACTTGGACAAAGCCTTAATACTATTGTGAGAATATGTTTAGGTTACATCCACGATAATCTCATTGTCAAAGTCATTAACTATCCGGATCACAATAAGACCCAAATTTTAATCATATGGCTTAGTTGCCACTTTAACAACGATTAGGAATCTTTTATTAGCTTGTAAGTTGATGATCAAAATGGAACTCCTTTTATGAGCCTAAATAAAAGAGTTTGTTTATGACTTTTAGGGTATAAAAATGCAATTCTCTCTAGTTTGGAACACTTTTCAAATAATTATATGTTTAACATCATGGTTACTTATCATAAGTCAAATTATGATCTTTAACTTTTAAAGAATCATAAATGCCTCCCATTAATTCCTACATGTGTAGATTTAATAAGAATTAGATTTAGAAATTGTTTCCTATAAGTTTTAGGACATTTAGTATTCTTAATACTATTGCAAGTCATATGTTTGAGAATAATATGACCATAAGATAGAACATATTCTATGATTAATGATTTATTCAATAAGGACTGAATCTTGGCCTGGCATTGAATGCCAACAATCGTCCTTGTAGCAACATGGCCCAAATACAAATCCTGACCTGCCCAACTTAAAATGGTGGGTGTATCTATTGTTCTTATATATATCCGTATATCATTAGTTACTTTTATTTTTGGGGCCATATCATTATTATTATTCCCTATTTTTCATGTCTGGGGATTTAATTGTCGAGATGAATTACTCACTCGACTTCTTTAAATAGTCATTAAGAAATGACAATTTTTTTGGAGTCGCCACCAATCTTATTTTGGCCAGGTGAGATTGGACTTTCGCTGGAGTTTATATTTTAAAGATTACAAAACCTATAAAAACAAACTCAGAGGTCCACGCTCATACCCTGAGATCACATGAAAGGGTTCGGGAGTCAGTTACAATCACAAGTAAGGATCGACCTTCTTGTGATACCCAGTAATCGATGCCTTATTAATCCTATGTTAACTTAAATTTTGATTTTTATTCAATTTCAATATTTAATATTTAATTATAATTCTCATAATATTTTATTAAACAATTTTATTATTTTGGATGAGAAAATTGGGTTTTAATATTTTTGAAATCAAAATATCTTTCATACCCTCTCGAAGAACCAAGGGAACACAAAGATTTTATCATTCTTTATCATACTTTGTTGGAGAACCTGTGGAGTACGAAAGGTTTTATTTTGACAAAAATCAATAAAAATCTCGATTTTAATTTTAAAAAGGGTGTCCTATTATTAAAATAATCTATAAAACCTCACGCATATTCTGGTAGGAATTCTAAGTATTAATTTAATTAGGAGATATAACCTTAATTTTAAAAAAAATATATTCGATTTTATGAAAAATATTAAGCCTAAGACCTAAACACGATCCCATATAATGAACCTATTCCTAATGCGTACTTTCAATATGAAAGTGGTCCAGTAGACACATAGGACTCGGTTTTAATACGAATTACAAAAATGCCCTTATGCTATACCTTTGACATAAAAAATTTCCCAATTATCCTAAAGAGTCAAAAAATATTATAAAAGTTTCAAGCCATCCCAAATATGCACCTTTGGCCTAAAAGCATCCCGGTGCTTATCCAACACTTTGTTTGAGAAAATTACCATAATGCCCTCAGGGTATACCTTCAACATGAGAGTATCCCATTACCCTAACAGACATTAAAATGATCTTAAAAGGCTAAACCAATCCTAAATATTCACCTTCGACGAAAAAAGCATCCTAATAAAAAAAATTACCAAAATGCCCCTAGGGTATGCATTCGATGCGAAAGTATCCTAGTGACCCTAAAGGACACTAAAATGATGATGAAATAATGAACCTATCCTAACTATGCACATTTGGCATAGAAGCATTCTGATTACTATCTAAGACTCAGTTCAAAATAAAATTACCAAAATGACTCTAGGGCATACGTTCAACTTGAAAGTATCTCGGTAACCCCAATGGACCTTAAAATGATCTAGGAAGGTTGAACCAATCCTAAAAATTCACCTTTAGCGTAAAAGCATCTCAGTGAGCAAAATTATCAAAATGCCCCTAGGGTATACCTTCGATATGAAAGTATCCCAGTAACCCTAAAAGACACTAAAATAATGATGAAATGATTTTTCTACCCCAAAGGTTGAAATTAACATGTCAAAATTGACTTAAAATGCAAAATTTGCAATTAAGCCTCAAACTTTTTAAAAAAATACATTTCATACCCTATAAAAAATTAAGAGAATATGAAAAGTTTTGAAATTTTCTATATTTCTGTGGAAGTCCATAGAATAATAAAAATATTTAAGTGTGATAAAAATGACCATGTTACCCATAAATACTAAAATTTACTATGTAGTCCCTAAACTTTTTAATTTTGCAATTAGGTCCTTACATAAAAAAACACTAAAAAAAATCATTAAACATGTGAAATAAACATGAAAAACACAACAAATATATTCTTGAAGAATCGGCCAAACATCTTGGCCTTAAAACAAAAATTTTCAACATTTTGCAAAATAGTCCCTAAACTTTTCTAATATTTACATTTAAGTCCGTAAAAAACTACAAATCTCACCAACAATCATTAAATCAAATGAAAATTAACACAAAAATCATAGCAAAAACATACATGATGGTTCAGCCAAGCACCTTTGGCCATAAAATACAATTTTACGTATTTCATAATTTAGTCCTTAAACTTTTTTAAAATTGCAAAATGACCCCCAAAATGTTTAAACACCTAAATCATGTTAAAAAACACACAAAATCAGTTTCCAAATAGCCCATGAAACTCTTGGCCACCCAAAAATGGTACACAAAAATTTATGTATTTTGCATTTTAGTCCCAGAACTTTTCTAATATTTACAATATAAGCTAAATAAAATTAAAACATCATAAAATTAGTCCTAAACAATTCCGCCAGCATGGTATTTCAGTAAGAAATAATTTTCTTCGTCAAATATTTTCATAAATATGAACAGAGCTATATATATGTTGCAATTTTTACCAAGTATGAATAAGCATCAAAATATAATTATAATGAACAAATCAATATAAAACAACATGAAAATATTAAGGAAAATTATATAAACATATATTCATGAAAATAACAACATATACATCAACAAACGCAAATAATCTCAAAGAAAATCAAACTATTTCTAACAAAAATTAACTAAAACAACAAAAATAAAATACTTTAATCATAGCCATCATACTTGGCCTTTCAACATGAATCAAATTTCATGAGCTCAATAATTCATTTCACTCGTTAAAAAGAAGATCCAAACAAAAAAAATTAAGAATTTTACAAGAATTTTACCTTAGAAAAGCTTGAAAATCTATGTATTTTAGTGTTTTTTTTCGTTCTTTTCTTTTTTTCCTTAAGCCTAAAAAACTTCAAATGAAAGAATCAAACTCCTATTTATTAGAGTTGATGGACGGCAAGGTGGTGGAGCTTCCAGCAAATTCTACAATTTTCTTTTATTTTCTTTGTTTATTTATTTATTAATTAAATTTGATTTGATCTTTGGCAACTTGATTTGATTTTTTGGCAACTTGATTTGTTTTAAATTTATAATTTTTGTCTTATTATGAGTGATGTCATGCATGACATTATTGATTTCTAGAGCATTTTATATGATATTTGTATTAATATGCAAAATTATATCATAAAAGTTAATTACAATGACTAAATTGTAAAAAGAAAAAATTATATATTTGAAATAAAATTTTATATGATCAATTTAATGTATTGTAATAATAAAAATGGTTTTTTATTTACAAAAAAATTAAAACACCAAACTCGTAAAAATTTAAGAGAAAATAGAAAAATTATTATATGTAAAAAAATGAGAAACTCATAAAATAAAATAAAATTTGAAAAACTGATTTAATATGTATCAAACAATAATATTTAAAGAATTTTAAACATTATAAACCAAGAAAAATCCTCCCAAAAAATTTACAGGGTAGAAAACTCCTTATCTTGGTAACAGGAAAAGTTCTATAACTCTTAGAATAAATTAAAATTTTCAAAACTGATTTAATATGAAAGAATAATATTTTAAAAATTTTAAAAATTATAAACCAAGAAAAATTCTCCTAAAAAATTTGTGGAGTACAAAACTATGTATTTTGGAAACGGGAGAAATTATGAAAGAAAATAAAAAACTAATAAAATAAAATAAATTTTAAAAAATTGATTTAATATGAATCAAACAATAATATTTGAAGAATTTTAAAAAGTATAAAGTGAGAAAAATCCTCATGTAAAAAAATTTACGGAGTAAAAAACTTTATATTTTAAAAATAAGAAAATTTTAAAAAGAAGATGCAAAACTCATAAAATAAAATAAAAATTTCAAAACTAATTTAATATTAATTTAATGAAGATATTTAAAGAATTTCAAAAATTATAAACTTGCAAAAATCTTCTAAAAAAATTTATGGTGTAAAAAATTTCGGATCTTTAAAGAAGAGAAATTCGAAAAAGAAAATACAAAACTTATAAAATAAATTGAGTTTTGAAAAACTAATTTTATATGAATTGAACAATAAAATTTGAAGAATTTTAAAAATTATAAACTCAAAAAAAAGTTCCTAAAAAATTTACGAAGTAAAAAATTATATTTTGAAAATGGGAAGAAAATGTTAAACTTACAAAATAAAATAAATTTTGAAGAACTGATTTACTGGTAATTAAATGTGAATATTTAAAGAATTTTGAAGTTTAAAACTTGAGAACATTTCATCAAAAAATATTACGGGTAAAGGAATGCTCCTGTTTTAAAACTAGGAAAATTTAAAAAATACATTGAAACTTATATAAAATGAATTAAATAAAATATGTTATCCAAAATATTAATTTACAAAATGGTAAAGATAAAAATATGAAATTCAAAATAATTTTACGAGAAAATTTTCACAAGTATGATACTCGTGATACTACGAAAAATTCCAAAATTAATTATAAAAATAGACAACTTGAAACCTTGTGTATAAAATGCTAATATAAATTTTCTTTGAATATTTTAAATTTTTCGTAGTGTACATCAGCATAAATACCACATATATATCGATAAAAATAAACGAAGGTCTATTTCCCAAATTTAACGAAAATTATCAAAAATATTCTTAAAAATGGAAAATTTGACAATGATATCATCTGTAGAGATAGATTTTCAAAATTTGAAAAGAAACTATTAAAAATATTTTTTTCTTAAATACTCATCTTGTATATCTGAAAATAAAGATGAACATATGACCTTTTTATTATGTGAACTTACGGCTATTTAAATTTTGATTAAAAAGGTCTTCAAAATGTCTTATTCATCTAAAAAAGATCATTCCCAATGAGGATGGCCATTAAGTTCTCAATCTCGAATATTCAGCATTATTGGAAAAGAGACTCGGATGAAATTAGGTGTCTACAACTACCTTTCTTTGACCGTTGCTGAGAATTAGGAATAGGGCAATGACCAAATAGACATAATTTCGTTCGGGTCGTTAAGCTTTGAAAAAATAAACTAAACTAAGAATGAAAATCAAAGCTAATTAGTCCTAAGGAGCAATTTTAAATTAAACGATACTAGGGCAAGACCTAAGTTACAAGGAGTTGACTGAGACAAAACCATACTGGTCAACAAATGAGAAGGGTTGATTGGGATGAAACCATACAAGTCAATAGAAGTAAGGTGTTAACCAAGGCAAAACCTATAAGTCAATGAAGATAAGGTTGACTGATACAAAATTTATGAGTCAACAAAGATAAAAAGTTAACCAAGACAAAACCTACAAGTTAACAAATAAAAAAGGTTGATCGAGACAAAATCGACAAGTCAACATAGGTAAAAGGCTAAACATGATGAAACTGACAAGTCAACATAGGTAAGAGGTTGATCGGGACAAAATTGATAAGTCAACATAGGTAAAAGGTTGACCAAGACAAAACTGACAAGTCAATAGAAGTGAAAGGTTGACCAGGACAAAACCTATAAGTCAACATAGGTAAAAGGTTGACTGAGACAATATCGATAAGTTAACAAATAAAAAAGGCTAGCTAAGACAAAATTGATAAGTCAACATAGGTAAAAGGTTGACTGAGATAAAACTAACAAGTCAATATAGGTAAGAGATTGACCGGGACAAAATCGATAAGTCAACAAATAAAAGGGGTTAACCAAGATGAAACCAATAAGTCAACATAGGCAAAGGGATGACTAGGATAAAACTGACAAAGTTAACGAATAAAAGGGTTGATCGGGACAAAACCAATAAGTCAACAAATAAAAGGTTGACCAGGATAAAATCGACAAAGTCAACAAATAAAAGGTTGACCAAGATAAAACTAATAAGTCAACAACGATAAAGGTTAACCGGGATAAAATCAACAAGTCAATAAAGATAAAAGGTTAACATAGATAAAACCAAAAAGTCAATAAATAAAAAGGCTGACTGGGATAAAATCAATAAATCAAGAAATAAAAGGGTTGATTGGGACAAAACTATCAAATCAACAGATAAAAAGGTTGGTGTAACATTTAAGACTTAATCAATTATTAGGATAAAGGACTTACCTAACTTAAATCCCACTCCACCTACCTTCCCATAGGATCATTTGAAAAGGCAATAAAAACCCTTTTAAATGCTTTGAATATTGCCATTGAAGTATTGAAAACATTTTTTGGATGCTTTGAATATCGTCATTGAAGCTTTGAAAACATTTTCCTTGACGAAAGCTTTTAAATGCTTTGAATATCACCATCAAAGCTTCTTCAAAGCCTTCTTCACCTACCTTATCATAAGATCACGTAAGAAAGTGATAGATTTCTTTAGATAAATTTTCAATCTTTCTTGAAAAGTCATTAAATATTTGATATTAAATTAATGTTCATTGATTGAGTGATATAACTTATGCACTTGGATAAATATCTGCTCAAGGTATATTTGCTTACCTTTATTAAAATCATGAAAAGCATCATATTTCATGAAATTCCAAGATTTATGGAATGAAATCACCTCTTTATTCTGAACTTGGGAAAAAAAGTTGATCAAAATCTATGAAAATTCCAAAACAATTTCAACCATGGATTTTCCAATATCAAGGATAATGGATACATTATCTTTATCATGATGTTAAAACTTTCTTGTGATAGACGATCATCATTAGGGACTGCTTTGAATAAAATAAAAAAATGAATTTAGAGGCATAAATGGGGTGGTACTATTAAAATGTATCTTGAAGAACTTGATATCATGGTCAAGGTTTATCGAGGCCAAATTTAGGTGAATGTTCCTTTTATGGGAATTCTTTGAAAGGAAAATAATCAAATTATAACATCCTATTAATCTTCAAATACAATGGCCTGATAGGTGTTAAACTAATGCTAGTAATCACCAAGTTTTAAAGGGTTGATTTGAAAGACTTTTAGTAAGTATCAATTTTTAAAGTTGGACATAAAAGTTCTAAAAGTTTATTTTGAAAGGAATCAATGTTAACCTTTTTTATTGATGTCATGAAATTTTGATGGGTTTAGGATCATTTTTGAATTAGCCTGAAGGATTCTCATTAGGGCTATTTGTTGATTTAGGAGCAATTCCAAAGCTTTTAAGTTTGCCCCATCATATTACTGAAGACTCAAAAATCATTCAAAGAGAAGAATTTTTAAAGAGCTTTCTAGAAATAGCCCGACAGCTTAACTAGCTATGTTTGATCCAAATGGACTATGTTAGATACATAATGTAGAGAAAATGATAAATAGGCCCAAATAAATTGCTTAAGGGTGATTGAATCAAGGATCATCTCTTTTTCAGAAGGAGTAGATTCTAGCATGTTTTTAGAGTGAACAATTTTTCATTTCTTTATCTACTTTTACTTTTTTTTATTCTTTGTTTCTTTTTTTTTCTTCTTTCACTTTCTTCAAAATTTTTTCATTCTTCATTTTAAATCAACTTGACATTTTTTTTTATTTTTTATTTTGAATATTTGAACTTGAAATTTAAAACTTTTTTCTTTCATCAAAATTTATTTTATGACATCTAACTTGTTCTTCTTGTAACTTTAAAATGGAATTTACCCCTTTTGATCTTGAAGCTTTGCTTCACTTGCACCCTAGTGTAGAGGGTGATCCTTGATTAGGGTTTAAAGGAAGACAATAAGTTATTAGGCTCAAAGGGGATTGAAAAGGGAATAATTTTCTATATTTAAGAAATGATAGAGAAAGAAGGCCATTTTTCATTTCAAACAAAGCCATTTGAATTACAAGCATTTCGCTAAGAAAGGATAACCTCTTTCTAAAATCAATTTGAATACCTAAAAAACATGATGTTGCACTTAATTTTTAAATGCTTAAGGCATCCCCCTCAACATTATTAGCGTCATAACCCCGTCGAATTTTGATTTTGGTTGAGCTTTTAGGAAAGAAAATCAAATTGGCATGGAAAGCATCTTGGATTTCATATTTCATATATCAGGCATTAGTTTTCAAAGGTTCTGTTTAAAGGAAAAGGAGATTTTGGCTCATGTTTGCTCTTATTCTTCTTGAATCAAGGATTTGGAAGAGAGTTAAAAAAGTCATAGTAAAACATTATCTAACTGAGGGAGATCTCAAAATTACTATCATTACTTTAAAACATGTCTAACTATCGATATCTGGATCTTTTAAGAGCGTAGCCTATTTGTAAGTCTTTCAAGGAATCCATGACAAGAACATTTGTGGAGGGTCTCAAGTGGTGAAAGGTCTATAGTTGAATGCCTAGGATAATTACATATGTAGAGGTAAAAGACCTTTCTAAGAGAGTTCAAACTAATGGTGATCATCTACCAAAGAAAAATTTTTCCAAAATGTTCCCATTATCCTAGATATTGGAAACCATTATTAACAAAATTCATGGTCCATTACAAAATGGATAATATTTACAAACTAAAATTCATAGTTTTCGTAAGAAATGTATAGAATTTTGAAGTCAAGATATGAATTGCCCTTGATTGGCATACTACCATATGGTTGATGACCCTTAAACCAATCATCCTTGATAGGTATCTACCAATTTCAAACTTTTATGCTAGATTAGTATCCCTAGGGCCATATTGTAAATTAGCTAGTGAAACATCAGGAGATGTATTGAACTCTAAGTTTTCAAGCTTAAAATACCACAAGATAAGTGGTTATTCATCTTAATCACGCCATGAACACAACCATTATATGAGACTTAATTCTTTACTAGATTCTTTAGTAAAAAAGATGAACCCAAAAGCTCATTGCATGGTAAAAAATCATCTAAGTAATTCAAGTTGGAATTTATAGCAGCCAACAATCTCCTACTGACCATGTTGATACTCCAAATTACCTTCACATTGAAGAACATGCACCGGTTGATGGAATCCTTGGACAAAAAGTGTTGCAACCTGACGCTTGAATTATACCACCTTGGATAGGAAGTTTTCCAAGTTTTGTTGGAATGGCTAATCATCATATGATTCTGTTAAGGTTACTGAACAATAAAAGGCTAGGATCGAGGACACTGTCTAAATGAATTTTATTATTTTCTTAACTTCTTATAATGCTAGCTTCTATTGGCTATGAATGACTTCTCGTCCTACATATGTTACTTGTTGCCCCTCAATCAACAAAAATATGTATTATGAGACTGGCTCCACAAAGATTGAGTACTTTTAGGTGGTTGCCTTTCATCTTGTACTCCTTCGGATCCTTGGCAGAAGTGTTAGTATGATAT
>JBBYHM010000003.1:8904839-8934793 GCA_038381775.1 Adansonia rubrostipa | reverse complement strand
TTGGGGTCAACGTTAAAAGGCCTTGCAGATAAAAAGGAAATTTCCCCCTGTTATTTGGCCAAGGGTAAAAAATTAGCCAAAATTATATTCATGCTTTAACCTATTCATACATGGCCTTAAAATGAAGTCTAAGGTGCCCAAGTGAACACCGATGCACCCAAAATTCAAGTTTCCGAACAACATCCATAATCCAAGTCATTTAAATCAAATTTACCAAGAAAGTTTCATGGATCAAAAAAATTATGGAATTTAATGCATGCATGCAACATGAAATATGAACATATCATAAAATATATGGAATCATCACAAACAAACAAAAATCACGTGATCATTTTTAAAAATCAACAAAATGAATTTAGGTTCAAAAAATTTTTTTTGTCATGGAAATTAAAAACATTAGTAGCAATATAACCAAAACTTTGATCATAGCTCGCCAGTTTGCCTTTGAATTTGGTTTGAAAACCATAAGTTCAAGTGTTCACCTAAGCACGTTTAGGATCATCAACCTCACTTTTGATGAAAAGAAAATGAATAAGATGAAGAAAAGAATAAACAAAATAGAAATTTAGTTAAAGAAACTATCTTGACAGCTTTGAAAAGCTTTCAAACTTAAAGAAAAACCTTCGAAGAAAATGCTTAAAACTAACATGGAGCCAAGAAGAATGTGTTAAGGCCACCCTTATTTATAAGGGGAAGGATTTGGCCAAAGGGGAACAATGGGCTAGTGGAAAAAAATTGTTACATGCGTGAGATTCCATAGGCCAAGCATGGGAAGTGATTTGATAATTTGTGATGAAATTAGAAAAAAATGAAAATCGTAGAAGATCATGCATGAATGCCATGTGTAAATTGTTTAGAAATAAAAGAAATAGAAAAAAGAAAATAATAAAAATGATTTTGATATTAAAAAATAATTAAAAATGAAAATGAAAATGGCTTTGTGGGCTTATGGAGAATTTGATGGTTTTAAAGCCCATTAGCCTAATTTTTAAGCTTTAGGCCCATTATGAAAATTCCATTGGCTCATAAAAAATAAAATACATAGAAAAATAATTTTATTAATAATTAATATCAAAATAATTTTATTAATAACTAATATGTCAAAATTAAAATAAAAACTTGGAAGACATATGCCCAAGATTATAAAATTCTAGAGTATGGAGGACTAAATTTTTTTTTTAAAAAAAAGGACTTTACGTATTTTAATGAAAAAATTCATGTCATGCAAAACCATAAAATGGGAAAATTTAGTAGATAAGAAAAATAAAATATCATGCTTGAAGCGCTTTGAGTGGAAATTTTCATTAAACAAGAAATTCTAATTTTTGAAAAAAATTTGGAAAAAGTTTCAATGGAATTCAAATTTAGAAAAAATAAATAAATTCAAAATGTTTAAGTTGAAAAATGTGTAATGGAAAATTTTATGTATGAGAAAGAAAAAAAATAAAATTAAAATCCCAAATGTAGAAAAGGTTTAAAGAAAATTCTTATGGAAAAGGAAATTTCATACTTGAAAAAAGTGAGAAAAATGTCACGTGAATTTAGCTTGAAAAAAAAAAATTGGAAATATTTAATTAAGAAAAAACAAGAAAAGAAAAATAAAAATTGTATAAGTGTAGGAGAGACAAGTTAAAATTCTCAAACTTGGAATAGTTCGCGAGAAACCCTTATAGAGAAAGAAATTCAAGATTCCAACCAAAATTAATTAAAATAAATAAATAAATACATGTGGTAATTTGACACTTTATAGTACAAATGCTAAATGAATTTTTTCGCTATAATTTTTGATGTTTCAAAAAGAGTATCAACATAAATACTACTTGAGCATCATTCAAAATTATGCGACAATGTGCTCATGAACCCCTGGAATGGGTCATAAAATTTTGCTTGAAAAGCGAAATTTAACAAAGCACAGTACATTAATAAAGGAATTTCGTAATTTCATGCAAAGGAAATTAGAATTGACTTTTCAAAACTTCGTAATTTTTTTACAGTATTTACTCTATGAACCTTGGAATGCAATTTTTCTTGGTCGCGCATACAACCAGTCATCAAAATAAAATCAAATGGGTCTTAAAGTGTCCAATTCATATAGAGGGGGCCGACCCTTATTAGGATAATCACTCAGTTCTCAATTCAGACACTTTGAATATTGAAGAGAAAGTCCAGACGAAATTAAGTACTTGTAATTGGTGAAATTTATACCTTAAATTTTCAATAATTTACTTGCTTTTTCATTTCACATAATGCAATATGTATACGAGAAGAATCTATTTATATTAATGTAAAATTAAATTATTTTTATTATATTGTTTATATTTGTATAATTTGACTATCATATTTCATGTTCTATTAACATAGGTCATGCACGTGGAGTTTCGAAAAAAATATAAAATATCTAACTATTTATTCGATGTAAAAAGAATTTTTAACTGTTAAATATATATTTAAAAAAAAACTAATATTCTTGATCAAAATGATATAGATATCAAATTGATTTAAATTTTACGTATATAATGAGTACAATTATAATATAAATCTAACAATCGATTTATTAAAATATAAACTATATAAAAAGTTATGATAGTGTATAAAATTAATTTAGTCATAACTTTTTGTAGGATTAATATTTACTTAATCCAACATTTATATTTCATACTCTCTTCATATAGATTTTGTACATTAAGCTTTGAGAAAATTAAAAGTTGTCTAACTATTTGTTCAATATAAAATATTTTAACTGTTAAATTTATATTAAAAAAATAACATTCTCAATCAATATGATAAAAATATTATATCTAGTACAATTATATTGTTAAATTTAATGATTATTTTGTTAAAAATATTAATATTTTAAAAAATTATAAAAATATGTAAAATTACTTTAATTTTACACGAACATAAATAAATCCCTCTCTCTCTCTCTCTATATATATATATATATATATATATGTATAAAACTTCGCAAACTGCCCACTTACAGAAACAGAGTTCGCACCAAAGAAAAATACAATAAAGATAGTTACCATCTCTGTGCATACAATAGCGTGTTTATATTAGATACCAAGACAATAACACTAAAGAGCCCTCAGACGATCTAACAGTTAATCTAGCCGCATATAAAACCTACCATGCTGCTCATAGTTTCAATGGTTTCAAGCCAACGGATGCTTGTATCCTGTTCGCTTCGGCGATCTCTGGATCTGCGTGATCTATTCCATCATCCTTCATTTCCTTCTTCTTTGGCTCTTCCCGAGTACTGCCATCCTCAGGTTCAAGCCTTCTGGGACTAGTGCTGCCGCGAGCGTGTCTCTTGCAGTCCTTACTCCTACTGCAGCTTCTTGAACGGCTCCTTCATCTGCCATGATCCCCGTCTCCCCTATTACGCTCCCTACGTTCCCTCTCTCTGTCTCTTTCCCTCTCACGACCATAATCCTTTTCCTCTCTCAGGCGATAACGATCTCTGTCTCTGTCCCCCTCTCTATCCCAATCTCTGTTGAGGCCATGTCCCCATTCTCTATAATAATCATGATCTTCTGAAAAGGGGAAGAAACAACACTAGACCTCCTGAGACTCAAAATTCGTCTCCAAATTCATTTTGGTGAATGAATATCACGTTTCATTATTTTCAATTTCAAATTGATGTTTGCAAAGAAAAATCAATAATAAATACATCACGACTTTGATGCAAGCCCTAAAAAGCTCCATTAAAGATTACAATAAGAAGTGTCTAACCATCCAAAATTTTGAAGCACAATATTAGTTGCAAAAACCTTTAAAACACATTTATGCCTTTAGGTTACAACCTTTCAGTTCTAGCTTATAGACAGCAATATGATTTCTCAAAAATAACAAACTCATCGACAAACTAAAATGTTATTTTGTAAATGCAGTCAAGATCCAAAGTAGATTTAAAAAGAGAAATCATCAAGCTAAAATACTGAAACTACTGCTAAATTGTCTGATCCTTTCTGCTTCTCACTGCACACTGTCAGTGCAGATAAACCTGGTACCACGGCAAGAATTTTTCTCTAGGAAGCATTTTCAGCCAATCCACGGCTTTAAATGTCATGAGGGAAACATAAAATTGGAATACATATGCCTACGTAAATAGGGTGTACTCAAACAGCAGCTTCCACTAATATCCAAAAAAAAAAAAAAAAGAATCTCTCGTGGCAAAATGGCTAAGAGGAAGCAGGAAGCCTAGCTGCTTTTTACATATGCTTACCAATTTATTGTAGCTGTGGAAAAAGGGAGGGAACTACATACCAGTAATCGGAAAAAGGCAGGGAAAAGTGAAGTCTGCAAGTCAAATGATGCTATCCAAATTAATAGCATTAAAGGTAGGTTCATCCTTATGCTTATACCTTGAGAAAAAAACTACGGCTCCGATGAAATGCCCAAAAATAAATATTAAGGCAAAATGATTATTACTGTCAGTCGATTGAGATGCTTTCAAAAGAATGTACAGTTTATCCTCTGCCTTCCAAATCCCCCGCCAACTCCACTGCACCCCAACACACAAACGCACTTTTTAACTAGGGAAGCTAACCGATTTACTCTACCTGCATGGTACAAGACGAAAACCATTAAATCTGCAAGTTCAACTATATATGCTACCCGGATTAATAGCCGTAACGGTAGGTGGATGCCTTGTTCATAATCATGAGACATACACTAAGGCTCTCATTTCTTTTACTGTTTCTTCAAAAATTCTGGAAAATAAACATTTAGACACACAATGATCATTTCTTGGTGTCAGTTGAGATGCTTTCAAGAGAATGTACAATTGATCCTCTCCCTTCCCCCTTCTTGCTAGCCCCTAACCTCACCCCAGAAAACACACTCCTTCTAACTCTCTCCCAAAATTATTTATAGACATGTTCACCAATTCTACACAATAAAATTTGAGATCATTTTAAACAGAAAGCAATCAGTATGATAAGGCTCCAAAGAGGTTTCAAGCCCTTCCATCTGATATCATGAAATAGTAGGATCCTAATGGTCAGTACAGCTGTGCAGGAATGTCATAAACAAGGAACAAGAGAAAAAAAAAAATCAAGTAAAGATATCTGGTCTATGACTGTCACATCTCCGATATCTGTCTCTCTCTCTAGCAGGGCTTCTGGCTCGGTAATAATTCTGCTAAAAGGATACGAATTATGTAACAAAAGAGGACCACAACAACATAATAAATAAATAAATAAATAATACTCCATCAATAGCAAGGAAAATAGTACTATAAACCTTTTCATCAGCCTCCTCCTCTTCCAACCCATCTTGTTTGTTCTCATCCTTCTCTGCCTCTTCCTCGAAAGCATCTTCCAACACACTTTTTCTTGCATCAAGTGCTCCAAGAGATTCAAGAGTCCATCTGTCAAAAGATATATCGTGAACTTAATCTTCAAAGAAAGTAACATATTAAAAACACAAACATATTTGGCTAGCTCTGTTAACATATAATTGCTATACCATAAGAGATTCGGATTTGATAACATTAACCCAAGAAACTATGAAGCACGGACACAAATATGCAATACATATACGACAAGATACGACGACACAGGAATTTCTAAAAAATCACGACACGTTAAAGAAAAATATTTTTTATATAACAATATACAATAAAATATAAATTTGATACTTCTTAATTAAATATTAACATGTAAATTGTTTTTCAATTTTTTAAAATCATTTTTTAATTTAAAACTTGAATGTTAAAAAATCTATTAAAATCAATTTACTTATTATTGATTACATATTTAGAAAAAAAAATGCAAAAAATGTCCAAGTTTTTTTCTTAACATGTCTTCGAGTGTCAGACACGCATTCCACCATGACGGTCTGTGGACACTCCCCTGGCAGAAGTCTTCTTGCTTCATAGCCAAGAAATCTATAACTAGCAGGGAGAAAAATGTTAACTTTTCTTAATAAGCGGCAAACCAATATCACAAGAATAATCTCTAGTGGAAGTTCATCGATAACCTAATCCAAATGAGTCAAGATAAAATCTGATACATTAAAGATCACCCGTGATGACACTAATATCCACCCTAGGCAACACATAACAAAAAGGGAAAGTAAATTGGTATACGAAAGTGAATTAGATAACTAAAATTAAAAGTTCAATTTCGCGCGTGAAAGAATGAAAGATTTTACTTAAACAAAATATATGGAGAATGCAAGAAAATTTATAAAACAAAACAAAAAAAAGACAAACTCGCTTCCATCAGGAGATTTTCGCCTTACTTTCCGATAATCGTTGTACAATGGCTCTAAATAACGATAAATATCAGAATCGATCCCCGTAAGACGTGGTTAAAAGGCTCCGAGAACTCTAACATACCTGTAATTAGTTTCCCCATAATATTTACAATCATGCTTCTGTTTTTTTTTTAATGGTGAAATTGAAAAAAGCAAGGGGAAAAACAGAAAACCATTTTTTTTAAATAAAATGTTGCTTATAATTGTCGTTTTTGATGAAGTCGACAACGATATCCTTTCTCGGGTTGGATTTGGGGCATTTTCATGACAAGGCACAAGAAGGGAGTGGGTTTAAGTTGCCGCAGTGAGTTCCGCCCATGTGGTCTAGCTCCATTGCCTTGTCCACCAGTGTCTCCGCTGTCAACGCGAAGCACTGCTCCTTCCAGTTCGTATTTTGGTATATCTTCGAACGTACGATCTTCTCTATGAGATTTTGAGGGTTCTTCCCCCGTTATGCTCTTCGCCGCCGGGTCCGTACGGTTCGCCATGGTCGTTTTTGATAAGCGGACCCTTTTGCTTGATTTGGTTGAATTTTTAAGTGACAAAACCCTAGCTATGCGAGGAAAGAAGGAAAACCAGCGTCCAAAGTAGAGATGGCTAATACAAAATTAAAGAAAAAATAATAATAACAAGGATGCTGGATATTCATAATTATTTGTTTTTTTTTTTTTTTTGGTTATTTGAATATTGGGGATCTAGAAAGTATAATTGTTATTCGCAATAGATTTAGAGAGAATTTGGATATTAACTTTCGAATATTTATTATCTAAATTTACATTACTTGTATAGATGATAAATTCAAATATCCAAATCTGCATTACTTATGCAAATAATAGATTTCAATATCTAAATCCATTATTAATTTATTGTAAAATGCATAAATTTATGTTAGTGAAAGAATCGAACATTGGCTTTCAAATATCCGGTGGATAATATTATTTGATTGGGATTCAAATTCAAATAATAATTTATAGGTTTAATATAGATAATAAACGAATTCAAATTTCATATCAATCTGATTTGTTACCATCTCTAATCCAAAGTTTTGGGTGAAGTGGTGTCCTTAATGTCTTTCTGAGTCAATTTTTCCAACATTTAAAGGTCTACATGCGAAGGTCTTAGATTAGGTGGAATAAGTTAAGAACCATGACATTATTAGTGTAAGCCCTACAAGCCAATCAGATTTGCTTGTAGTTATTTCATATAAAAATACATTATATGTTATTAATGTTAATAAGGTATTTCTTTATCCATAAGTTATAATATAATTGTTATTAATAGCTTATAAAGATAAAGACTATAAACACATTGGCCTTATAAAGGAATTGTAAAGAGTTACAATTATGAGAGCCTTATGCATCAAAGCTATGTTTCTAAAGCCACTCGTAGTCATCTTATTATTAAGAGGGGTTGACAATGCACAAAGATTGGCATATGTTAAGCCTTCATGTATATGATGCATACAATTGATCATATGAGTTGAAGTATAGTGATGCTTAAGGATAACATATGGGTGTTTGTTATGGTAACAAGTTCACTAAACATGACCCGCTATGAGAGTTTCATTTGGTATTTCACTCAAATGTTTATGAAAATACTTCCATGTGTTAGTAGTGTAAATAATCCTTAGACTTGTGATACTAGGTCACCTTTTATGTGAATTAACATACTTAGAGATCATCATGATCGAGTCTACCTTGATGGATGCCTAAGATAAGGTGGTTTTAGGTATGTTATGAAGCATACTAAAGGTAGATGAGTGGTTTAGAGATGATTCATAGCCTTCAGCGATATGAGGGGACATATCTTATTTTTTCATAGCCCATGTTAACTCGAAGTCCTTGGCCAAGGCAATACTGATTATAGAGTTAACACATAAGGGCTGCAAGACTAATATGGAATGGGATAAGAGTAGACACTATACCATGCTCTTGTTTTTTCCAGGATATAAGATGAAAGGATTAAATTACATAACATACTATACAATGAAAGGCTTGTCAAAACCATATTAACTCTTTTGATATTTGGGTGGCTATGATGCATTGCTAGATGCCACTCAAGGTCTATAAATATAAATGTTCTTAATTAAATTAATAAATATAAATATTTATTGCCAACATGTTAGGGCCTAATGGATCATAAGCATAAATGTGATTTTATTGAATTAAAATGGAATTAGGTTAAATTGCAAAAAAATTGTTCTTTGAGGACGTAATTGAAGAGTTCAATTAATCCAAGGTTTTCATTGCAATTAAGAACTTGGTTATGCCTTTAACCTAGCTTTATATTTGTAGTGTTTTGCTATCCCTTGTAGCATGAATATGCTACTGCCACTTTTTATGGTTTTGGCCACAAGCATACATTAAAGAAAAAATTGTTTTCTTGCTCTCTGTTCTTGACACGATAAAAGATATTTGATCAAGGGGAAGGTTTATCAAACCTAAGCTACTAGTAGAACTCTCGACAAACACACAATCCCGACCTTGTGAAGGTTTTCTAAGTCACTTGTGTAGATCAACATTGGAAACTGGACAATTGGACGGTTTTGGTTTGTGACCAACTGGGCTCAGTGTGCAAGAGCAAGCAAACATCAAATCTAAATAGGATCTTGACAATCTTGATTTGAGGTATGACTTTATTTCTATGTTCTTAAATTTTCAGATCAGTTAAATACATGTAAGTTGATTCTTCAAAAGAATTCGATATGTTTTATGTTTAATTAATTATTCTACTACATAATCCAATGAATTGTTATTAAATTTATTTTTCTTTGACTTGATTGAGCATGATTCAAATTTCAACTAGCATAAGGTATGCCAAAATCGAGACCTAAAGTGACGGGTAATGGTCGATGAATCAAGTATTAGTATTCGAATGTCATTCTCTTGATGGTTGTCTATGCATGTTAGCCTAAGTGCTTTTACCTCTACCAAGGATCATTGGAAGCCTTATTGATAGTCTAATATGGTATGCTAATTAGCTTATCCGAAGCCCAATTGAATTGGCACTCAAACAATGCAATAACCATGTAAACAACTAAATCGAAATTTCTATAGCAACTATAGAGCATTCGAATGCTCCTTGTTCTTTTTACCTTGACTCTTCCTCTACTCAAGGTACCTTCTAAACATTGGTTAGGCATTATAATGCCTATTAATGGAGCTAGAATAGCCATAAAAATAGTAGCTAGATAAACTCATGCTACTCACTAATTATCACTCTATAAGGCTCATCAACAAGGCCTAATGCATTCAAGCAAAAAATCGAATTATAAAAAGGCTTAAAATCAATTTATTATGGCCTTGAACAAGCATTCACCTAAGTATAATATAATTTAATATGTCTCAAGTTTACAAGGTGAAACGATAGTAAAAACCCTAGGATAAGGTCAGCACATTGATTGAGCTAAATCTAACCTATCCTTGGGAGATTTTAAAAGAAAAATTGAAATTAATCATGCAGGATTAACCCCTTGGTGATGCATATGAGCATGAAGCACAACTCATTAATATCAATTAAGGCTTAAGAACCTTAAAATCATGGGGCCGTAACCATGCTTGACATTAAAGGTAAGCATATATTTCATCAAATACATAGCAAAGTCATTTTAATACCACCTAAGAACAAAGAAAACATATTCACAAGGATCCATCATGTTTGAACCTTTCAAGGGTAAATAACAACTTCACATTTCATTCTTATTTCATCAAACATGTAGTAAATTCAATCTAGATCATCAGAAATCAAAGAAAACACAAAACCATGGCATATACTTCACTATGACCAATCATACTAGAGAAAAAATAGCCAACTCCATGCTTCATATTTCGTCCTAATTTTATCAAACATGTAGAAAATTTAATTCAATTCATCAAGGAAAAATTAGATCATTGTACATTAGTCTTCATCACATATAATCAAAACATGAACCAAACATGTACCAAACTTTATGATATCATGCATAAATGAGAAAATGCATGAGATCGTAGTAAGTTTTGCCATGGCAGAATGCTACAAAGAATAATACGGTCACTATAACATCATATTTCCACTAAGAAATGCACGAGATTGTTAATACAACTTAACCACTTGGGCGAAAAGTGCATGAAAATGTATGTCTGAACATTACAAGACAAGCATATTAAGAATGAAAGAACCAACAACCAATTTTTTTTAGAAAAAATTATGCCTTGTAAGCATTCCTAGCAAGACTTTCCCCTAACTTTTCTTTTTTTTTCTTTTCGCAATAAGGTGGTTACGTTAAAAGTTGTGAAAAGATAAAGACCTTTGGCTTATAGGGGGAAAGGGTGGCGCCACCTATACCATGGATGGTATCAAAAATGTCATCTTGCATTATCATGGTTTTCTACATTACTAGCCTACATGATTCCTTATAGCCATACACTTATGGGATTAATATTTAATGCACTTATGTATTTCAAGATGCCATTGTTATACCTCGAAGTGTCCTCAAAGTTTTTTACTTGAGTAAAGTTGACAATGCCCTTTTCCATTAGTATAAATTACAACAAGATATAAGGCCATATTAACTCATTACATTCGACCATGATAGCATTTTTTATCAAAATTGTACATATATTTTCTTGATCCATTTGGTGCTTGTGTGCTCCTTAAAAAGTTCAATTGGATATTCAATCACATAGTTAAAATATCCCCTAATAGTGTTCCTTCAAAAAATGCAAATTTTATTGTCTTGGACCTTTCACGTTAAGCTCTTGAGAATTCTTTTTCTAAGGTTATCTCTAACCTAAGCTTAATTGTGCTTCCTTGATCTTTCCTCCATGGTTAATTTCACAATGATACAATCAATTTTGAATTTCAAGTTCACTAACTCCTAGGTAACTTTTTGTCTCATATTTGACTTTACTTTGATTTTGATTGACTTTTGATTGTTGTTAACCTTAAGTTTAACCTTTAATACCATGTCTTTTTTTACTCTATCTATTTTCAATAAACATTCCATCTTCTTTGAGGCCTAAACAAATCAAGTTATGCTTTTAATTTGATTTTTCTTGGCCAAAGTCCTGGTTTTCCAATCTTGACACTTTTATTTTAAATAGTTAGATTAAGCTTACGTGTTGTTTTTACATCCAATTTAGCTTTCTAAATCATTCCAAGTCTTATATCATGTCTTATGATCATTGATGCTTCGTCTAAGAAGGTCTGGGCTAAACGATTCTAGCAAACCTATAAAATTGAAAAAACCTATTAGGGAGCCCGTGTAAAATTACATGTCTGAAAGGGTTTGATAAGTTGATAATAAAGTACAATAAAAAATTAAGCTTTATTTTTATAAAATAAAAATTCTATGTTAATTTTTTAATTTTTATTTTTTTATAAATTAATTTTACCTTTAAGTCCTCTAAAATCAAAGTTGAGTTACAAAATCCATTAAAAAAATTAAAGTTCAATGGTAAAATTTAATCAAAAAATAGTGTTATAATAAATTTGCCCTAATCTCAATAATCCAATGACAAACGTCAATCAAGATAAAATATAATGAAAAATTTCAATATCCACATGTAGTATAGTGACAAATTTACGCATTAATCTTTTTTATTAAACTTGAATGAGTAAAAGTATTTTTCTTGTTTTAATCAAAGAGGTAAAAAAAATTGAAACTAAAAAAAAAAGTCAAAAGTGAAAAAAAAAAAGAGAAAACGTAAAACAAAACAGTAAAAAATTGAAACTAAGAAAAAAGCAAAAAAAAAAAAAGAGAAATCATCTAAATTGATTGATTTTGTTGTGCTTTATTTAAGGCTAACTATGATAATGCCCACGCTTTACTGCAAACTTCTAGTTATATTTGAAAGAATACATCTTAACAAATGAGTGTAGATGGGAAATAAGATGAACATATTTAGGTGATATGTATATATATATATTTACATTATAGTTTTCAAAAACATAAGACATCTAATATTCTATACGTTTTATATTCTCATGCGTCAAGCTTTTAAGTACAAAAAATCAACTACTGCATATAGTCATTAATATAAAAGGCTAAATCTTGTTGTGAAGAAGATAATAATGATAGTTCAAACTTGAATCTAGTAGTTGTGAGTTTGTTTTTCATTAGCATTCATAACAAAAAGCATTCACCTCATGTTTTAAAATAGTGTTATTTTGAATCTTGAATGGTTTATCCTACTACCTGGTAATAACAAAGAAGCTATACCGAATGAAGCTACAGCAAGGACAATTTTTTCTAATACATCTAACACCAAATATTATCATATTCCAAATATATGTTTTACCGGTACCACCACTTCCATAAACAAAAAAACATTTGTCCAGTATTAGTTTAAATAGAAAGTTTAACCACTTGATAAACTTGCATTTGATCATGATTAAGGCTAGATAACAATTACAGATATTGGTACTGTAACTTTGCCAAATTGTAGTCTAACTCTTCATGTAAAAGTCTATCTGAGAGATACAGCATGCTTATTGAACTTGGTGTTGGCAGCTTATTTTCTGATAAAGAACTAAATCATTATGTAGAACACAAATTTTTAATTCATTTTTTAGAATAACATAATGACCGGATCTGAATGCTTGTTTCAATCTATATTCTATGTCCTCTGACAATAACTTCCAATTCTTTTCCTAAAACTCTAATGGATTTCACCACACAACAAAATAAGATAATTATTGTGAAAAATTCTCAATGTTGTTAGCTTGTAGCCTATTTTACAGCTTAAAGCATAGCATTATCCCATTTTTTATCATCTCCTAAAAGTCCAAATGCATGACATGCTTCTTGAAAACTTATGTGCAAAATGCCATTAACAATCCTTAAGTCTTCATAACTTCTAGGCCCTTTAATGACATTCAATAGCATTCTCATGTAAAACAATTCTCTAGCTTAAGGGTGCACGTATGTCAACCTTTCTATTGACATACCACTTTGTTTTTTCTCCTATCTCATTTTTGTGTTATACCAAACCCATTTGATTAGGAAATCTATGTAGAACGATCTTTAGGTCTTTCATCTTGTTGATCTGTTAGCATCCACTAAGTGAACATAGTCTTATCAATATTAGGTCTTTGAATTATTCCAAATATATTCTTTTTATAAAAAAAAATAGACATTCTGCTCAACTGGAAGATGAAATATCAACCTTTGAACATATGGCTCACAATGACGAATCAAGAATTCAAATAGACTCCAACATGCTTCATAGGCAGAAAGGTATCCATAATCCAAATATATCTTGATTTCATCAATAGTTGATGTATTTTGTTCTTGATCATTGTCATTTTTTTGGTTCTTCATTTCAAGGATAGCTTTTGACCTATTTGGCCCTTTGATATACTTGAATAAGTATTTGACAACTTAAGTTTGTCTATGAACCTTAACATTTATGTGAGCTTGGTATTTGACAACTAAATAAAAAATGTGTAGCAGAACAAAATGATTGTCTAATTCAATGCCATTTTTAAGCATAACATATCCTTTGTCTCTCTTTTGATAAATTAAAAATCCACACAAATGTTTCATCGTGGAATTGTTTTAGGAAAACTTTGAACATTTTCCTTTCTTTCATACATAGAGCTACACTGTCTGGTTGATCACAAGAACCAGGAATCATAAAGTTGGTGACTATTTCATAACCCATCAGATCAAAATCTTTATTTGGAATTTTAGCAAAAATGATCTTGTTTACAACAGCAAGAGTTGAGCATTTACCTTCAAAATGTAACGACAAAAGAATATGGACATCAAGTAAACCTCATTTTTAAAATTCGACTGTGTATATACTGCATAATTAAAAGCAAGTCACTTATGACATTTGGTTAATTTAATTCGTAATATTTGAAGAGCAATAATTTAAAAATTTTTTATGCTTACCTTTAACTACTTTTCTAAAGTGATTTTTGTTTATGAAGTCGTCGATCAGATGACAAACTTCTATTATAAAAACTCTAGCCACTATATCATGCCTATCTTTAGCCTTTTTTTCCCTAAGATTAAATCAAAGCTTCTTGAATTTCAACCTATCTTGAATTACATGTCAAGAGTGATGGATAGATCAAGTTAACGAAAGTATTTGCAAATGGCTAAAGCATCTTGATAATATTGAAACAAATATCTAGGGCTTCTTGTAAATGTTGCAGGCATAATTATACATTGTCTAAATGCATTTGCTTGTTCATCACCTTTAGCCATATCATCTCTAATTCCTTTATAAACTTCAAACTTCATTTGCTTTTGATTATTATTTTTTATATATAAAAGCCTCGTCTGATCAACAGTTGATTGTGCATCAACTATAAATTGTTGAAACAATCTGCCTACTCTCAACAGTGTGTTACATCTTACAAATTGTTACTGAAGGCAATAAGCAAAATATTCCTTCATGATAAGTACTCCCCTTTTAATACTACTTCTAACAGTAGATTGGACATAAGGTATGTCAAGATAAAAGCCATCTTCTCTATAAAGGAATAGTAAAGGATATTGCATAGCCATAAATGATGGAATGAAAGTAGAAATATGTTTCAAGCCTTCGACTCTATGGTCAACGACTATATTTCTATATCCATCAAATTCTCCTCTATCTCCAACTATCAATCCAGCAATTTCAGATGCTATAGGTACATTATAATTTCTATGATGATTATCTCTATAACCAACTAATCTAAGATGCACAGGAGCATATTCTGAATCTTTAAACCTATATCGAGTTGTCCTAAAAGCTTTCACTATTTGATTATTCTGATCAAGCATTTTAACCAAACCACCGACTATCATAGATTGAACACCAAACTCTTTATGATCAAAATTTAAAGCTACTATCTTATTGGAAACTTTATTTTCTGTATCACATATATAAAGTTGAGCAAATTTTGACCTTTGACCAAACATTGGCAACAAAGAACCAATGTTGTGATGATTTTATCCACTAATCTTAAATATATATGGACCTGACCCATGATTCATAGATTTATCAATCTTACCTTTCATTGATGTGAATTGAAACATCAAGTTGTAAAATCTTATTTTATCCCTAAAATATGTGGACCTATTACCTCTCTTATAATCAAGCAATCTATCTAAGAATGAAGGTGTGGGTTTAAAAGGTGGTGACTTGATCATACCTTCTTGTAACAATGTGAAAAAGTGGGGTAAGATGTGCTTTTAGATATGTCCACTCTTTCTTCATACCACATATGTGCTTCATATAAAGGGCAAATACAATTTGGCCCTTCAAAACTATAAGGTAGAAAGCATTTTTCCTATTAAGAAATAGATAAAAGCATAATTGTAAAAGTGTTATATTATAATTTATCATTTAAACTTTTTTTAAACATAATAGAATCAAATGATCAAAACCATAACACTCACGTAAATTACTTTCACTAATCTTTTGCATTGATTGTTGATCCAATTCTAGTATACGATTCACATCAATGTTCATGTTGCTTTCATGACCTTAGCATAGTTATGAAAAAAAAAACATGATTCAATACTCATATTAATTCATGTATTCAAGAACAAAAGAACATTATTGGTTGAGTAAAGTGTTTTACCATTGTAATGCTAAAATCGTTGATCTAATCCAGAAATTATTGTATCAGTTTCATCATCCAAATTAAGTGCTAGGCCAGAACTCATTATAAGATCATTAAAAACATCCGAGTTAGAAACTTCTTAAACATTCATCCAACTATAAAGGGCATCTAAGTTCATTTCTATCTTATAATCACCTGGGTTACTAGCATAACTACTGTAACTACCAAAAATTCCATAATGAGTTATGTCATTCATTTTTGTCCTTTGAAATTCATGGTTTGTAAATTGTTTAAAAGAAATAGTTCTTAGTTCACCATCAGAGTCTAAAGTAGAATGTAATAAAATGTGGTTAATGTGAGCAGAATTAATGCCAGCAATAAAAATAGGATCTAAATTTATTTCTGGTTGGTTAACAACATCTGTAACATGTTCAAACTTATTCTGAACCAATTCATGAGAACTATGGTGATTAGAATAAATTTGACCATCAATGTTTGCACTACTCTCGCATGTTTGAATGGAAGCATGGGGAAACCTTATTAAACGTGTTTGCTACCTCAATTTTTTTGATCTATTTAAACTTTACCTTCTAACTCTAGTCATTGTCCATTGACTTCTACAATCAATGAAAACCAGAACTTCATAAAGTGTTAAATCATTCAAAGATAAAGAGCTATAGTCTTAGCTCTATTCCGAGCAGCCCTGTCTAATTTATGTCTAGTAGTATCAACCATTTCACCCTTAAAGAGACAATTAGCCAATCTCAAAGGTTTTACACAAATAGTTCAATATTTAACAACGTAAACATAAAGTAAACAAAGGACATGAACAACCAGATATAAAAAGCTTTAAAATTTAATAACAATAAGAATACAAAGTCAAATAAAAAAGCCAAAAAACCATGAAAAGTGATAAACCTTAGTAAAGCAGAAAGACAAGTAGAAAACATGATTTTTAATCAAGTTATAATCTATTTTTCCCATAATGACAAAAGGCAAACAAAGCAAATAAAACAAAATGAGAGGCAATCAAACCTAATTCGAAATGAAGGGTTACACTATTTCAAGCCAAGGTCAGAAGAGGCAAACACAATAGAAATCAGTTGAAAAACCTTTTTAACAAAAGAAACAATTCAATGGTTAGTTATGTACAAAAAAGCACTAGTGAGAAGTACCAACATCAAGCAGTGGTATACATTAATATTTTAATAGCAAATGACAAATGGAAAGCAAACCAAATAAAGTAAAAAAAAAAGGTAAACAAACCTGGTTATATATATACATATATATATTAGTTAGAATTAATGAAAAATTAATTTTAAATTAAATTTTATTGAATAGAAATTATGTGTTTAAGATTAGATATAGATTTTAAACCGATGTATAAGTTAACATGCAGATCAATTACTTTAAATACATTATTTAAAATAATTAATAGAGTTTTTAATTTAATTAATTTTAATAAAAATTTGTTTTAAATTAAATTCTATTAAATAGCATTTATATATTGTATTTAGAATTAGACACAGATTTAAATTGATCCATGAGTTAACATGTAGATTAGTCATTTTAAATATATTATTTAAAATTAAAACAAAACATTACTAAAATAAATAAAATTTTTAAATTTTTTAATTGATCGGCTTGGGTACAAATCCCAAACTAATTTGTAAATTAACATACAGGTCAATCCTTTCAAATAATTTATTTAAAATTAAAATTACTAAAATATTCTTTATTTTAATTTTTTCCTAAGCAAGTTTAGTACAAATTTTAAATTGATTTGCTATTTAAACCGATTTTTTAAATATATCATTTAAAAATAAATAAAAATAGGTAATAAAATATAAATTTTAAAACTTTTTCCTAAACGGATCAAGTACAGTCTCAGTTGATACCCAAGCCAACTTGCAAATTACCTTTTAAAAATATTATTTAAAAAGGTAAAAGTACTAATTGGTTATGATAAATTATGAAAAATATGTAATAAATTGAGATATAACACAAAAGAACATGTAAAAATAATTAAAATAACATGACGTGAAAAATGAATTAAACACGACAAATATTTGTTGTCAATGTGTGGGTCAATTAAAAGAACTCTATTTAATATGACAAAAAATAAGAAAAAATTTATTTTTTTTGAGCGAATTGGATACGGATAATAAGTCCACTTTGCGAGTGAACATACAAATCAACTTTTTTATATGCATTATTTAAAAATAAGACTAAATAAAAAAATTTCAAAGCAAATAATGAGAAAATAATTAGAACACTACATGGCACAATAAATAATATAAACAGAATTCCATCCAATCATTCAAATTCTAATTCAAACATAAAATTAATTTATGTCATTATTTTCACTGAACTATCCATGCTTGATACACATGGAATTTCACATAGGTTTCATATAGTGGTTGCATACATAGGTATCTAAGTTTGACCCTCTAATTCTAAAGAAAAGCTTAATTGATAAGTTAGAAGTATTTATTCCCGACGTATGCTACCATCGAGAACTGAATTCAGATTTGAGTGACACAATTGACTATTACAATTTGATTATTAAATGAAAATTTAATACTTATTAAAATTCCTTCTCTCAATTTATGGATCATGCATTCAAAACCTAGAATGGGAAGTACAGGTAATTAACGGATTCAACTTCACGTTTAGATACCGTTATGTCTCCTCACTGTTCATAAAAAAGCAAGCAGAAAAATAGAAAAAAAAACCAAAAACAATGAAAAATTAAAAGCCTTCATACATGCAAACAATTGGGTATAACAAATTTAATAGCATATATCAAAATGCCTAAAGCAATGAATACAAATTTCCTTAATTCACTTCATCAAAGCCATGATCCAACCATTATTTATCATAACCAAGTGAGAAATCAAGAAAACTAGAAAAAACAATGAAAAATCAAGAGCAAAGAAATTCGACAATTAAAAGGACAAAGCTTGAACAATGCATAATGGAGGCTCACCAAAAAGAAGCAAAACATTTGGAATAATGCAATAATGGAAAGTTCGACACCAAAAAAAGGAAAAAAAAATCAGGGAATAAGAAGAGAATGCTTAAATGCAGAAAAAAATAAAACGAAACCAAAACCCAAGCATGCCGAAATGCAAATTCTCGTCACCTAACAACAAAACCAATTGCAGATAATGATCACAATAGCCAACCTTCTAAAACCTAAGCAAAGTCAGAATAAAGAAAACCAAACTTGGGGGAATGCAAAATAAAAACCCAAACAAATATCAATCTTCCTACAATGTCCAACAAAACATTAATTGGAAAGACTAATATAGCCCCAAATCAATGGGTATATACACACATACCTTGTCTCAGCTCCCAATGCAGTAGTCAAATCTAACATTAAAAACACAATCTTAATTCCCAAACTCATAGTAAAAACTCACCCAATTAATAACCAAATAGCCTAAAATTAAAAAATAAAAACTCCCCTTACATGGCTGAAGAAGGTTGTTTTCATTTGCTTGATTCAAGCTCTAGATTGATTCAGGAGATAACTTTTATATAGTATTATAGATTGATTGATTTATTTTATTACATTTCTTTTAGAGAATTTTTATGTTAAACTAAAGATACGTATAGTTATATGGATGTCGAGACACAAATAAGAGTATAAATGAAGCACTATTACTTACCAAGTATGTAAGTTTGGTTCAAAAATAATTCAAATTCAGTTTTCAGCTTTAATCTAAAAATTTATGTTTAGAAACTATCTGAATTTGACTAAAAATAATTTAAATTTGTCTTAATTATTATATAATCAAGCAACTCGTCTCGATTATTATCTAATCGAATAACTCAAATTATCAAACAAACAAAATTTAAATATCTTAATACTTGACTCGAATAGTTTACAAGTCTAATTGAGACTTTTAATTGTTAATATAAATTTTTTATTTTTAATTAGATTGAATAACTTGGAAATCTAATTGAGACATTTAATTGTTAATATAAATTTTTTAATTTTTAATTAGTATTAAAAAATCTCAATTCAAACATAAATACAAATAAACGAGTTTAAAATCAATATGATAATTAAACCCATTTTTACTAGATAAATAAATTTAATTAATCTAATCGAATAATTTAATTCTTATATCGAATCAAACTCGAACTTCAAACCTCAAATTTCAAATTATTGAGTTTTATTTTTTTGTTAATTTAAGCTTAGTTCAATTCAATTACATCAATCCAATTACACCCAAGGAGCGGGAAAATGGGCGGAGGATTTGTGTTCCTCAAACGCGGCGTCTTGACATGCTTATACGGGAACTTCTAACTAATTGCCAATTGTAAGTTACGGTACAAGCAACATGTTAAGAAGCTTAAATTAGTAAGTTGCCTGCTCATGGTGAAAGTGGTAGTTCCGCGATCCATTTTCTTTTTTCGGATGTCTATTGGATTGTTAGTATTTTTGAAAGTTGGCGGAGTGGGACACCAACAACTGAAGCACACCTCATTATTTTTTTCCTTTCCTTTTTTCGGCCTTTGTTTCACAAGTAGTTTAATTGTTTGTAAACTTTACTTCATATCTACTTCTTCTTCAACCTATTCACTGTTTCACTTCCAAAACAACAGCAAATGGAGAAGAAAAGAGTGTAGAATTATAATAAAAAAGGGTTGATCTTAACTAAAACAACATAGCATCTAAACAAGTAACTAATACGAAGAAAAGGAACCGTTTATTTGTTTGTGTGGATTTATATCGAAGTCCCAGACTGGCATTTTTAAGGTATTTGAGGCATATGGCCCATTTTAGCAGCGACTAGTACAGAAGCAGCGGTGGCGGAACCCTCGGCACCACCCATTTGAGAAACCTTCATCTCTACAGACCAGACCACAGTTGTGATCACTCAGACAAATTCCCTTAAAAGTACGGCTTCTTGACTTGCAAAGTCTTGCTTCGCTTGGGACCATAATCTCCTCTAAAAAGTACAAAAGTAACAAAACATATATCACAGATGAGAAATGATTAAACCCAAAAAAATCATAGTAATAAAAGAAGAAGTCAAAAGAAAGACGTTTACGAGAAGCCAAAATAACGAGCAGCAGTAAGAACATCCCACAGAACTTCCTCTCCATGTTGCAAAGACAGCAAGCGGATAGCAGCCCTTTACTTGCAAACCTTGATATCTTTCCCTGTTGGATTCTCGAGTTAGGTATTTGGTTATTATACACACAAGTTCGCGAGTTGGCGAAGGGAAGTCGCAGCAAGTGAGCTCGACAAGTGGGTTGATACGGTGCAACACAGCAACAGAGCTTTGTTACGTGTCAGGAGGAAGGGCATATTTTTAACGAGGACGTGCAACGTTGGTTTCAGTCGGTTCTTGTGTGTGCAAGAGATGTAATAATTTTTAGTTCGGTAATCCTCGTCGGTGGTTGGAGACCCGAGCGGCGAATTTTATTCTATAGTCATCAATAAATAAATATAAAAAATAAATATGCATATTAAAAACATATATCAAATATATATATATATGTATATATACTAGAATTGGATTATTCACTATGTAGGTGAAAATCAGAAATAATGATTTAAAAATTTTTATTTTGAAAAAAGTTAAAAAAAGTGGATAGTTTTAAACAAGAGTAGTTAGATTTTAAGAAGTTGCTAATTTTCTTTAAAATTATATACAAATCTAAAAGATATTAATTCCCATATTTTATTATTTTATACTATGGATTTATTTGATTTTTTTTAATTTATCAATTAGTATCTCTTAACTCATGACACTAAACTTAATTATGTACATTATAATATTATGGATATATTTACATAGATATATATTTATCTTCACCTATAAATTTTTCAAAATTTTATTGATTTTCATTTTAGTCCCGAAATTAAGAGAAACGTAAACATTTTAAAATTTTGTGATTAAGTAAACAAAAATCACAAAAAATACCATCACTCAAGTATTGGTTTTCGTAATGATTGAGTTACGGCAGTTAGTGGAGTAAGTAGTTGACAAATAGCAGATTAATTTAAACACTAAAGATGTGATAGAAGATGATGAAAAAGTAGAAAGAAAATAAATATTAGGTGTGTTTGGTTGCAAAAAAAGTAAGAAGAAAGAAAATTAGAAAAATTATCGTTTTTTACATTTATTAATAAAAATAAATCGCTCTAAATTGAAAAAAAAAAAAGAGAGTGATGTGTGCAATGTGAGTACATTTACAAGATCAAATATCGTTTTTAAAATTTTATTTTTTTCTTAATTTTTAATGGGTATAATGGTAAACAATATATTTTTTGTTTTATTTCTTCTTATTCTTCAATCATACTAAGCAATGAGAGGAAATAGAAATTTTTTTTTTCTTTCTAGTTTTTATCTTTTCCCGTAGAACAATAATGGAAAAAAAACACTTTTTTCATCTTTTCATTTTTTTATTCCTCTAATTTTTTATCTTTTCAAATTTCTTGTTACCCTACCAAACAAAGCCTAAGAGATTAAATTTATGAGTAAGGTTAAGGTAGTGAAATCTAAGGCTAAATAAAATTGAAAAGAATTCATAAGATAATAATAACTGCTATTAAGAAAATTAGAAAATTAGAATACTTTTAAAGTACTTAATTAAGAAATCATATATATATATATGTATAATAAAATAGGTACATGTTAACTATAAATATTTTGCTAACATATACATCTACGTAAATGCTATTTATGTGACCTGCCAGTAAGTAAGTAACAAGATGATTGAAGAGCAGTGAGAAATGATGCGTAACTATCAATAGGATAAGATATAATTTAGATATTTTAGTTCCCTTGATAAACATATATTTTGAAGATGTGGGGGGTAGTTGGTAGCTATTCAACCATTGGCAAAAAGAATGCAAAAATTATAAATGAAAATAAAAATGAAATCAAATTCAAATAAATCTTTATCCAAAAATCTCTGCAAATTGCAATAATTTATTCAAAACCCAATTTTGGCTCAAATAATTTTAATATTGATGTTTGATGATGTTATTCCTTCATTTTTTTTTTTTCAGGTTCATTTTCTTGATCAAAAGTAAATTTCGTGGTTGACTACAAAACTAGCATCTTTAATCTCATTGAATGAAGTGTTGTAACTATAGAATTCACAACATCTCTTTTTAAATTCGATAACTCTATATTTCATTTAGTTTTTAAATATTTACTATGTATAAATCGAAAAGATTCTAGCTATATACATACATTTGAATTATTTATGTTTTTATCTTATGTGATTGATTTCTTTGATTCTTATTTGGTCTATTGTATTTTAATTATATTTGTAGTTACTTTTTTTTTTGAACTTTTGTATACGTTTGATTTAAATTTTCATTGTTTTTATATTTTAGTTTTATCTTAAACAACTTGATTTAATTTGTTATGATACATGAAATAATACTATTTATTTTATTTTATCTTAAATATCACTTTCAAGTCATGATAATTACCTATTCTTACATTTTTTTTTTCTCTTTTGTTTGTTTAGCGTTTCATGAAAATTTTGATTAAGATCTAACGGAAGTAATGTTAAACATTTTCCTATTACGACTATAACAAAATAAAATTTTTCTTTTAAAAATTGTTTTAAAATTTATCATGTTTAACAAATTACAGAAAATGAAGTAATTTTCATTAATATAAACATCAACCTAGTATTTTATCATGGTTTTTATTAATTTATAGTATTATTTATCATATATTTAAGATTTTGTAAACTTTTTTTTTAAAATACAATGTCATTTCTAGCATAATTGTTATATACCTCATATAATTTTAAAATTTTAATGTTTAATTGTTCAAAAAAAAAATTTTTAACCCAGATGCACATATTGCTTTTTGTAGGAAAAAATATACAAAAGTAATAATCAAATGGAATAATTTAAAAAATTGATTTTAACATCTTACTTTTAGTTTTTTAATCTCAACATGATGCTTGCGTAGTTATATTTTAATCAAATGTTTAAATAGAATATAGTTAATGGTATGCTTCATAATTTCTTTTCTAATTTAATCATTGTTTAAAGAACATATATATATGTATATATGCATAAAAATTTGAAATGAGTATCTTTTAATTAATAGATTTAATTTTTTGTCCTGAATTTAAAAGATAAATTTAATTTTTTAATTTCTTATAATGAGATTTTTTTCATATTAAAAATTATACATTAAATATTAAATCATTCTTTTTAAATCACACTCTTGTAAAAAATATTCTTAGAAAATAAGAATTAATCTTGATTATCTAATGATTGTATCTTTGCATTTTGATTAAATAAAAAAGAACCAATAGCAAAATCGTATTTTTTTTTTAATAAAAAGGAAAAGAGTATTACCATCCTTTGAAAATGTACAAAAGAATAGGCTTTTTAGATAGAAGTATTGCTTTTAATACAATATACGGAAACTGTAATTTAGTTGTATTCAGTATTTATGAATGTTTGATTATATAGAGTAGATCAATTAGAATATGCATATTCTTTCATAAGATAATATAAAAATTCAAATGAACTTAAAAAATATATCTAAAATTAATAAATAACATAGTTTATAAATGAAAGCAATATAAAAGTAGTTTTAGTTGGACAATTTATTTCCTTTCTCATTAATCTATATATATATATATATATATATATATATATATATAAAATATTTTTAGCTCCTATTAGAATATATAGGAGCAAAATAGATATTTAGAATTTTGATTTGAAGTTATTTATTTTATAGTTATTTTATAGAGCAAGAGTGAAATTTGGGATATTTAATCCTCATTAAAATTTAACTAATCTTAATTAATCTTAAAATTTTTTTAATCATTTACCATCCTGATTCCCTTATTAGTCGTTACATATCATCTATGTTTCACCATCTATCCAAGACGTTAGATATAAATTATTTCTCACTATTTGAATATCAAGTTATTCATTAATTCTCTCTTTTTGTGCGTTACTATTTTTTTTTTTTTTTTGCATTTTAAAAACAGAAGCGTTTTGCTTTTCTTGATTTGAGGTTAAAATTCAATCTTTTCTTTGAAAGTTCAGTTCAAATTCAATCGATGATTTCTTTGATTTTTCTGTTTTCTTATTTATTAAAATTCATATTCAAATATTCATTGTTGTGTAGTATGATACCTCTTATTATTATTATTATTATTATTATTATTATATAAATCCATTGGATTTAACCAATTCCTTATAATTAATTGGATTTGAGGTTATACATTTGCTAATAATAATCTATATTATTATTATTATATATTTTCGGATATATCATTTAAATAATATTCAAAGAATATATTCAAACACCAATTATTTTTTGATGTTATACACCTAAACATATTTAATTACTCTTGATTATTTCTCATTATATTAAAATTGACTCTAGACTCTATAACCTGAAAAACTGTTACAGTCCATGTTCACGTCACACGTTAAACGTAAAATTAGCTTCGTTATTGTTTATACATTTATCGTTAACTCTTATTAATCTTTTCCTTAAATACTCTTTATTTTTGTTTTAAACACCAAATGAAGCCTAAAGAAACAGAGAAGAAAAGGAAATGAGGAGAATGATAGAAGATTGCATTTACTTGGTAAGTTACGTTAATCTTTTTGGATTAAAGGAGCACGTTCCATTTTCTTGCTTTCCTTGATTTAAGGATAAACCTCTAAAGTCAATTTCTCCTGGTGATGGCAGAAGAATTAGACGTTTTGGCTCGAAATTAGGGCTCATGATTGCCTCCAAGACAAGTTTGGCTAGGGTTTTTCCAAAAATAGGAATACACCAATGGGAATAGGATGTTTTTCGACTTCATGAGTCATTAGCATCTTCTGAGCTTTTGGGTGTAAGAAGAATGACAAACGTAGGTTCTTTCTGGGTACAATTCAAGGCTCTGTTACTTCTTTTATTAACATAAAAATTTTCTATTAATTTATACTTTAATAACATTAAACATGTGTTCTACATATTTAGATTGGGTATTAGTTTCTTTAACTATTGGGTGTTAGTTTCAATTTCTTGGACAAGTGGAGAGTTTGCTGATTTCATATGAAAGTATTACTGTTTATAAAAAAATTCGTCTGGATTTATACATTGTTATTAAGAGGTATGAGAAATTAAAGGATTAGTGAAGCACATTTGATTTTTCTTAGAAGGAAGAGCCTCTAGGCAATCGAGGTTGGAAGAATATGAGGCACAAATAATAAGTGAGATGAAATGTTTGAAGAGGATTTGCTAGGTCATTGCTAATTAGGTGAATGGATTGCTCATAGCTATTATATTTGTAGAGTTATTACTGCATTAGTACACAATGAGAGTACTTGAAATTGTGAGAACTAACAGTAAGAAGTTTGCATGGGAGGAATATGTAGTAGTTTCAGCAAACTCAATGTGGTGTAGCTAGAGTTATCTTGAGTTTACCTCTTTCCATTCCGGATTTCTTCATACTCTTATGCTCCTGAATCCCATGTCTTAATCACTCATGTTGTTAATATCCATCCAATTACTACCCTTTTGATTTTATAATGATTTACTCCATTTGGTTGAGCTGATTGAACCTTTTATTTTGAGAATCATTTTGTCAATTTTTTTTATTTCCATGAGTTAATACTTTGATCTAAAATTTTAATCCATATATTCTTTAAATTTAAAGTCAAGTTCAATTTAATGCTTTGATGAATGGTATTTTTCCAGTACTTTTCTCATTGAATTCATTTTCAATTTTTTTAATGTATAAATACGTTTTCATTTGGGTTTTGTGCATATCAATTGTGTTTTTGCAAAATCTACCTACTTTCATTCTTGGAATCTCTCTCTAAAAAAGGGGTTTGATTATTTTTTTTTTTTGGTTGTCTTTCATTTTCTTTATCATAGTTGTGGAGCATGATGGCGTTTATATTTTAAATTAAGAGATATGATTTATATTTTGTTTTAGATTATTTTGACTTATGTAAAATGAATATTGGGATGGAAGCTTGATTTTGAAAAAAGCATTACGTATTATTGATTTTGTTTATATGATTAGTCTATGCTATTTTCTAGTTTATTTCCTTTTAGTAACATTATTGACTTCTAGTTCTTTTTGAATGTGCTAAGTAGGCGTAATGAGATACTGATTCTTTGGAAATACAATTAAAATCGTTCTGAATTTAAATCAAAGAGCTTCTTTGACTAGAGAAGTTTCATATGGTAGAGTTTATTATGGAAAAGTGCGATCCTTTTTTCCTTTCAAAATCTTTTAATTACTCTAATAAATTCCATTTTACGTTATTATTAAAAAAATTAACTCTAATTAATTAATTAATTAATTAATTGTGTTTTTGTCATTATAATTTCTTTACAATTATTGTCTTTTATTTTTTTTTTTTAATTTTGGAAGTTATAACAAATTCTTTTAATTCCTCTAATATCTAACAATATAAGTCCAACTCCAAACTAGAGTAAATAGGTATTTAAAATTTATGTTCGGGTTTTGGAGTCTTTAAATTTGGCAAAGATTATATTGTACCAAGGGGAGAGATTCCGCGCTTTGTAAGATAACGACGAAGAGACATCCCATTTAGTCATGAAGAGACAACAGACATTGCAAGGAGCCATCTAGCAATTGAAGTGAGTTGTTCTTGGTCTAACACCACGCTAGCACCACAATGCATGTTAATTTCAAGTTCAATTGTTCACATTTCTCACTAAAGGAATACCGACTAAACTATCTATATATCCAATTGTGAAGATAATGTCTTTTTTATATCTTAAAAATCTCTTGCACTTAAAATGAAAGAAAAACAATTAGAAAAACTTTTGGATAGTCAAGACTAATATGTTCCAATCTCAATCATTCTTTTTCCTAATGTTGGGTGATCCTTGACCTCCCACTATTATTTGGCCTTACTCACGTATATTTAGGATATAAAATTTCATGTATTATGTTCTTTGTCTTTTAATTTTTTTTTATTTATTTCCTGTGAATAGACATTAATCTTCGTATCCTTAACTTTTGAGCAAAAACTTAAAATCAGTTTTATATTCATTGCTTTTGTATTATAAAGGTTAAAAAAATTATGTAAATTATTTCTGTACACATTGCGTATGCTAATTATAATTTTCTATTAATTAAATTAACTCTTGATTTTTCTCCTTTTAAGTTGTTATTTTTTTAGTTTCACCATTTCCACTTATTTCTTTCCTTTTAAGTTGCCAATTCCACAAAGCAGATTAAGAAGATGGAGGTCAGTGATCACAACAAATACTTCTGTCAGTTTATTAAGTCCGTAACCTTTAATTTATATCAAGTAAGCCTATAATATATAATTTATTATAAATAAATTTTTAAAATAAATCAATATTTCATTTAAAATAAATATTTATTTGGGTACAAATTAAATAATAAGAATTTATTTTCATCCAATAAAAACATAGGAGTTTTATTGTAAAAAAGTGAAAGAATTCAATGGCGTTTCAGTATTTTACCCTTTCCTTTTCCATTTGGAAGTTGATTGAAAGGGCAAGAAAACTATTGCTGCTTACAAAAAAAATATTGTCAAGCAAAGCTAGAATAAAGTAGAATATTATAACTCCTTTCATTTGGATTAATTAATTTTGAAGTAATATCTCATCATAATCAAATAATATTCATTTAACATATCAATAATTTTAAAATGTTAAGGTAAATAGAAATGAATTTATAAATAAATATTATAAAATTGACCCCGCGGGGTTATATTCCTAGTTCTCTATAAAATTAATTAAAGAGTAATTTTTTTATATTAAAAGATTGATGAATAACATAATTTACTATTGAAAGCAATATGATTGAATATATATATATATATATATAATTTATCAAAATATTATTATGATTGTACAAGTTACTAATTTAATTGCAAAAAGGCGCTCACATTAATTTCCCAAACTACTATTTATCCTAAATATTATTTAAAATGTCTTGATTTAAAATTTATCAAAATATTATCATGATGCACAAGTTACTGATTTAAGTGCAAAATGGGTTCACATTAATTATTCAAACTACTATTTAACCTAAATATTATCTAAATTGTCTTGATTTATTTGCTAATGAAAATTTTAACATAAATTATACATTTTTTTGTGTAATTCAAAAAATATATGAAGAGAAATAGAAATGAATCAAATTACATGTAACTAGAGGTGGCAAAATAACTCGAACCTGAAAATTTGCTTGGAAAAATTTGATCTTGAATCTGAACTGAACTTGATTTGACTAAAAAGTCAATGGCTCGAATCCGAGAAAACCCAAACCCGAAATAGCTTAAACTCGAAATAGCCCAAACCTGAAATGACCTAAACCCGAAAGAACCTAAACCTGAAATGATCCAGACCCAAAAAAAACTCGAACCCGAAATTAATACTAAAACTAAATATAAAGAAATTATAATTGAATAATTTTTATAAATAAAAAACTTTAATTATGAATTTTATTTTAATATTCTTTTAATAATTTAATTAAATATAAAAAACTTAATTTATATTTTAAATATAATTAAACTTGCTCATGGGTTGGGCCAGGCCACGGCCTAAATTTTTTTAAAATCTCAAGCCCTGACCTGCCTATTAAAACGAGAATTATTGTTTATCACATTAAAGAATATTTTTTATTAATATTATATATATTTATAATTAAATTGAAATAAAATATATTAATTTAAAATTAATGTTCTGAGTCAGGTCGAGCTAGTCTGATATAAAAATATGAGAACCTGAGCTTAAGCCCAATTAGGCGGGTGGGTAGCTCGACTCTTGAACAGGTCTATATATGATAAAATATTAATTTATCAAAAAGTAAATCATATAATGAGCTTTGAAAATATTATCAATAAAGTATATTATCCATTTATCACTTTTTTTTTTAAATTTTATTAGTTAAACCATTAAATATTGAGAGTTTATGTATGTTTCTAGTAAAATTTTAAATACTTCTTTGAATATTATTCTTATTTTATAGTAATAATAATAACAATAATAACAATAATTATTATTATTATTATTATTATTATTATTATTATTATAATATATGGTATTATTATTATTATTATTATTATTTGTAATGATAATTAGAATATGATAATAGTATAACAAAGTAATAAGATAAATTAA
>JBBYHM010000003.1:8877685-8888207 GCA_038381775.1 Adansonia rubrostipa | reverse complement strand
AATCCGTAAAAATCGAGTATATCGAGTATATCGAGTAACCAAACTCTTGGACAAGTTTAATGCTATGTCTATCTCTAATATTAATTAGTGTTGACAATCAAATAACAAAATTTTGATTAAAAAATGACAAAAATACCAACTAACAAATAAAAGTATCTAATAATTTAGTTTTTCTTAAAAATAAAGAAAAAATAATTAAAAAATTTAAAACTCATTTATTACTCTTTTTGTCCTATTTTAAAAACTTTATGAATAGTTATTTTATTTTTTTCTATATTACATTTGAAGTTACATATAATTTTTTTCTATTATTCTTTTAAATTTATATAAATAATCAATCTTTTTATTTATTCCAACCCCCATAGTTGGTGTTAATGGAACTCGTATAAACTAAACAGTTTTGCTCTTTAATTATGAAAGGTACCCCAACAAGTAATTTATAGAAATACCTTTATATTAAATATGTTATTGAATATTTTTTGCTTCAGTTACCAGAGATAATTAGGGGAGTTCGTATTTCATATTATTCTTCTAGTTTTTTAATTTCTTTTTTTTTCATGATTTTTAGAGGTTTTTTTAAACATTTTTAGATGTTAATTAATTTTACCATTACATGCATAATTAATTTTCAAATATATATATTAACATAATAATATAGTGGAGTATAGAGTTTATTTGGATTATTTATATCAAAGGTTAGTATTATAAGTTCTATTAGTTTCTAACTTCATCCTAATAAACTATCTCTTACCTTTCAAAAATAGAAAAAAATTATGTTAAATATCAAACAAGATATGGAAAGTATAACAACATTGAGTATATATATGTATACATCTAAAGTTGTTGTATTGTCACATTAGAAATAATGGACATTTTTTCATTAATTAAATAAAAATGAAATTACCATAAGTGTATGCTTTTTTTCTTTTCTTTTTTTTTTTCTTCTGACTTGAATTGTTAAATGAAAGGAAGGTATAACAAAGAACTAGGAACAATAGCAAGACCAGAAAGCTCCCTCCGAAACAGTCCAAACTCAATCTATCCATTGGCTGGACTATTTGTTTGATTTGGTTCTTGGATAAAGATTTTAATAATTTAAGTCAATTTCAATAATAATAAAAATATATATTTAAATTTAATTAAATATATATATATAAATTAATATTTTAATATTATTTAATATTAATACGAATCATCAGATTGGTCTAATTCAAACCCTGAAAAAGGAATTTTAGTTGTAGTCTTACCTAACACATGAATAGATATACTCTAAGCTACTGATTGAATAATCACCGGATCAAAATCAACAAGAAAAAAACATAGACACAAAAACCGATTGAAAACAACACTTAAACATTGACCATACTTCCATCTGAATTGAAATCAACACGAATCTAAAGTTTAATTCGTGGAGATTCGACTTTCAAAATCTATAAACCTTTTTTTTTTTTAAGTTTTCAAATTGCGACTCCGTTTGTACTAAGAAAAATCTATCATTCACGCACCAATTGTCATTGATCACATTTTTCTGATGCACCATTCTTTAAATATTGTTGTATGGTGCATATTGGAAATCCCAATCAAACAATCTTCCTGTAAATTTAAAATCAAACAATTCTCTAACTTAAAACCTATTTAACCTCATCAAGCCCCTTAATAAATCACCAGAAAGACCATTGAGGTAATAAAAGTCCCAATCAAGATTCCATCCCTATAGAAAATAAGCTTGCATTTCTTTAGAAACCAACATAATTTCGTGAATTAACACTACTTTCCCACAATGATAAAAGAACTGCCTTCAAATCCCCTTTTTCAAAAAATAAAATAAAATAAAATAAAAAAGAATTGCTATCTCTATAAAAGAAAAGACTTTTTTCTAATAAAAAGAAGTCCATCAAAAACTTTTATCATGCTTGGATTCGAATTCAGCATTTCATTATCCACTTTGTAAAAAAAGTTAGAAAGTTCCTCTCAAATCATAGACTTAGTGATTAGCATATCCCCAAAATTTGGGATCTAGAAAAGAACTTCTTTTATTAGGGATTTATTTGTACAGATATAATTACAATCTCAAGGTAAAAATTTTCAATATATATGAGAAACAGATTATATAAAGAAAAACAAATAAAAAATGGAACTGAATAAATAAGCCCATATAATGTTGAACATATACGTGGCGGGACATGAATCTTGAATCTAAAGGCACTAGAGCATCTTCCTTGCCAATGCAAATAACAACTAGAAGCCTACATTTGTAGCCAAATATTTCTTGTGGCTTCCTTAAATTGCCTGTCTTATGGTAGGTGTTGATAATTTTAAGGGTTTACATAAATATTGTACAGTATTATTAGTGAATTGTATAACATTATCTCATTAAAAGTTAAAAAAAATCGATAGTGTTATGTTTATTGTGGTTGCGGACATAATGAATATTATTGCAATCAATGGTAAATATAAACTGTGAATATCAATGGTAAAAAGAGTCGAAATGACAAAATAACAATCGTAACATCGTGTTGCTATTCGGGTAAAATTTTGGTTTAAGTTTTGGGTACATAATAATAATTCTGATGCATGTTTGTGCATGGAAATGCAGGTTGAAATAGCGTGCATGGGGCAGAGGTTGATGCATACACAGACATTGAAGCAAGTAAGAGATAGTGTTTGGTTGCCTAGATTCGTGGAATCTGAATCATTGCACAATTACTCCCATCAAAGTAATTGTGTAAATAATCATTTGATGTCTTTATACTATGGAAGGCGATGTGCTTTCAACTAATCTACTCCTCTGTCACATATATATATATATATATATATATATATGCGACCTTCGTCAAATGTATATATACATATTGATTCAGTTAAATATCCGCATTTTTATTTAGTTTTTTTTAACTGATTGATGCATTTGTTTTTGTTATGATTATCTATCTATATTTTGCCAATTCATTAATGTTTCCTCGAGCTCGAACCGACATTTGCTAATATAGCAATAGTCGTGCTTCTCTCGATTCCAAAACCTTATATCTAGTAACTTATTTTGTATTTATATATTTTATTATATTATAATTATATTTAAAATATTTTTTATATATTAATTTTAATATATTAATAATTTATTATTTAAAATCATATTTAATATTATTGTTAGGTTAAAAAAACCCTACTGGGGCCGACGGTCACTAAGCTTTTAACTCAATTTTTTTTTTTTTTTGGGGTTTTGGTGACGGTAGAGCTGAGTGCCTACTAAAAATAACGTGAATCCATAATACATGGGAAGCAGCGTATCTTCTAGGTGGGCGTGTTGTCGAGTGACGCTTTCAATGTTGAGGATATTGGTGATTCTCCCGTGGATTAATTCATTTGAACCGATTCAGGAGGGTATTAGGCAGTTTAGGTATTGAAATGATAGTAAATATTTGAACATCCATAATTATACGATCTATATTTTACGAATTTAAAGTGATATATATTTATCTATAAACTTTTAAATATTTATTATTTAAATGTATTATTTTTGTGGATAACAGATTTTGATTTTCAAATTTACTATTAAAATTTATATTATTTTTATAGATAATATATTCATATATCTGAATCATTATCTATTTATTTGTAAGATGCAAAAATATATGTTTTTAGAAAGAATCTAACCTTGACTTACAAGGTTAGTAACTTATTGAATTCAAATTTTTAAGGTAACCGATTTGTACATCCAACAAATGATATTATTTAATTCAAATTTAAATAATAATATATGAATTTGATCCAAATAATAAATAAATTTAAAATTTAAAATACTTAATCATAATTTAATTTAAATATTATAAAAAAATACAAATATTTGATCGATTATCATCTTTAGATAAGCTAATATTAGCTAGGTGATTAGTGGGCCTGTTAGACTAATGGGCTGGAAAAAGAGATGTCGCAAATAGGCTCGGGAGGTTACGGGATAAAGATCAAGAACCACAAGTCCACTACATGTCTGACAGCCCCCACAGTCAAGTGAGGAAACTAATGGGCTTCGTGGGGTGTCGACGACGCAAACGTGTTTCCTGAACCAGAAAGTAAGGTAAATTTTAAGTGCAAAACAATAGAACACTGACCTAAAAACAAAATAAAACAAATAAAGCAATAATAAACCACTAAAAGAAATTTATTATAAAATTAAGGTGATATTTACTTTTTTTAAAATTTAGTAAAAATAAAAAAATAAATAATAAATAAATAAGTTTTATTCAAGGTCTATAGTCATGAATTAGTCGCCGATAAATCGTACCGAAAATTCATGAGCCCAAATGTATCTTAATTTATCCTTGGGAATCCAACAAGCCAACATCATTTCGCAATTTACTAGGAAAAACAATACATCTTTTAAGGAGTCTAGCTACAGAGACAAACCCCGATAATTACAATAACAATAATAATAATAATAATAAGCAACTTGAAAATTCAAAAAAAAAAAAATTGTTAACAATTGTAAAATACTTTTTCTTGTTTTCGGGTTGCAAGGGCTGGCGTCCGGTTGTCAGTCACATGTAGGGTTTGTCTTTAAGCGATAGAGGAGCTTCTTCTTCTTCGATGTGGGATTGTCGATGGTGAGAACCACCTTGCCAGGCTCCCCAATCTTGAAAGTGTTGCGAACCACCGGCTGTTCTTCCGATGAACCAACTTTCCTGATCTTCTGGATTATTATTGTGTAGCTGTCTTCGGCAGTGGGTACGAATTCTGCACCATAGTGAACATCCCATCCCACAACCCTCACTTCCCATGTCAGACAGCATCCCTGCATTTCACCAAAATTTATTAAAAAAAAAAAACCAAAAACAAAAAGAGGGAGATTTAACTACATGAGTTCAAACTTCTAGGAGCATTTTAATATGTTTTAGGCTTTTCAACGTAACTTTAGATTAAAGTTCATACTATTTCTTTTATTCAGACAAACAATCTTTTTCTCTTTAGTTTTTTAAACATCAGGATTTATCATATATTTTAATTATTTTTTACTTTATAAATAAATTAAAATTTTGTCATATGTTTAATTAATTTTTTATTCGTATATTAAAATTATATAATAATTTTTTAATTCACTTATAAAATTTAAAAAATTTTATAATGAATGTACGATATTTTAATTTTTTAAAAAATTTAAATTTAAATCAAATCAAATATTATATAAAAGTAAATCAACCTCGAATTTTATAAGTTAATATCAATTAATCAATTTTTTAATTTTTTTAAAAATATATATTTTTATAATATTTTAAATTTTTACTAATTTAAAAATAAAATATTTATTTTTATTATAAAAAATTAAATATTAATAAAAAATAAAATTTGATTCTATTTGAACAATTGTAATAATTTAATTTATGAATCAAAAATTGAATCAAAGTAAATATTTAATTATTACTAAAATTGAATTAAATTTAATAAAATCAAATTGAATATCGTAATTTAAATAGATTTAATATTTAATTATTTTCTATTTTTTTTCAGCTACGCTAAGCATAGATTTGGTGATTTTTTTTTCCTTTTTTTTTGGCTCCTTTTGGGACCATTGTCCTGTTGTTCAACGAGAGCTACGCACAGCATAGCAAAGAAAAGAACAGTGTCCAGAGGATCCAAAGATGGATGGACGGATGGATGGATGGATGCCAAATATTAAAAGTTAGAACTACCCGAATCCCTAAATCCAATTCAAGGCCAAAACTTCGTGCTCTGGATTCTCGAAAAGTGAAAGCAAACCCTTGACCATCAAACTTTTTTTTTTATACGAATTATGTAAAATTTTTATTTTTCGTTTTAAATTATTTTAAAATTAATTTTTAAAATAGATTAAATTTTATTTTGAACTAAATTGAGAACTTGTCATAGGATGTGATGAAGAAATGGTGAGTTACCGACGTACATTTTTTTATAATGTTAAAAAAATAAAATATAAAAATAATTTTAAAAAAATAAAAATAATAATTTAAAATAAAAATAAAAATTATAAAAATTATCAATAAAAATATTGTAATTATTATTTTACCTTTAATTTAATTTTTCTTTTGCTTTTATTTTTTTCCTTTGCATTTAAAAGAGAATCGATTCTTATAAATTATATATATATATATCAATTATATATATTAAAATAATATTTAAAAATAATAAAATATTAAAAAATATTTTTATTAAATATTTACTATTTAATAGTATATATCATACATAATATAAATTATATATAAATTATATGTATTTATATTAATTTTAAATATTATTTAATATATATAATTCATATATATACATATAATTTATGAAAACCAATTTTTTTAAAATTATTTCTTTTAATTTTATTTTTAAAATAATTATTTTTATATTTTATTTTTAAAAAAAATTTATGTTATAGAAAAAATATATGTAGTAGGAACTCGCTGGACGGTGAGTTCTCAATATGGTCTCGTCAGTCATCACATCTCATTGTGAGTTTTTAATTCAAAATAAAATTTAACATATTTTAAAAATTAATTTTAAAATGACGACAAAATAAAAATTAAAAAAATTACATTATTTGTAAAAAAGAGGAGGAGAAGAAAGCCACTTACCCCAGTAACTGGAAACTCCACGGTGTGCTTTGAAGCTGGCTTAACAGTTATCTCAGTGACGGCATCAGTGGTGGCGAATTCATCACCATCTTTGCTCAGTCCTCCATATTTGACTGGTACTTGCTCAGCAGCAATGTACCTAAATTTGAATGTAATATATATCTGATTTGAACAAAGGTAGAGAGAAAAAGGGAAAGGGAACAAATTTTTTACTTGAATTTAGAGGCTAACCTGAAAAGGGTCTCTGCAGACTTTGAAGGACCAGCGAAGACAAACTTGCTTCTAGTTCTTTGTGTCAAAAATGGACTTATCATCTTGTTTACCGCAAGGTACCACCATGGTACATTGATGAACACCTAAACAACAACCAGCCACAACCCCCAAAGGTAAGATCTAAGCAAAGCAATCTAACAAAAATTGACAATAATATCTTGCATTACTCGAATTCATGTGTAAACGTTGAATACCCTTTTTTGAAATAATGTCGTAATAGCAAGAAATACCTGTCTGGCAACGAATTCTGGATAGTTGTCCTGGAGCAATTGAAGGGCCTGTTTGGTAGCTTGTCTAAGCTCCCATTTAGCAAGGCCTGGGGAATTCTTCAAGTCATTGACCTGAACAATAGTAGATATGCCACCGGGGCCGAAATCCAGTGTCCTAATACTTTTTTCCAGGAATTGGATTCGCCATCTCAAGAAATTTTGCCTTTTTTCTTCATCCGAAAATGTTTTTTGGTAAAGCTCCTTGTTTTGGAACTCCCCATATACATTGTAGCACACTGGATGTCCTTCCTTATCGAAACCGTGCATGAAAACCACTTTCTCCAAATCATCACCCAAATCTTGTTCCACCATTCGTCGATGCCAAACTCTTTTCTCCAGCGAATCGTGTTTTGGAGCATGGTGAATGCATCTTTCACTTTGAAATCTCGGGCTCTTAGGAATTTGAGGAGGATAACATCGCTTCTTTCGTCCGCAAGGAGTGGTATGCCCCATACGGATATCTCCTGTGGGAGCAATTTGTCCGCTGTTTTAGCATCTTTTGATCCTTCGTCTTCTTTATCAGTTTTTGCATTTGAAGAAGGCTCTTTAGCTTCAGGTGATTGGTCTGGTTGAACTGAAGAAGAAACTGAAACGATAGTGTCTTCAATGGCCTCTACGGTTTTGGCACCATCGTCTTCAACGGCGTCGGAACCAGCAGTTGCTGATGCAACCTTCTCTTCAATGGCTCCTGTTTCAACCAGATTCATGTTCTCTTCTTCCTTTGCTGGTCCATCCTTCGTTTCGGCTTCATCCTTTGGCTCTTCGTTGACAGGTTCATTCTCGTCCTTGGTCACCGCCACAACCTCTTCTTTCTCCTCCTTTTTAGCTGCTACCAGTTGCTGTGGCGGCTTTGCAACGCCACCTTCGCCGCCAAACTGATGCTTGTTAAGCGCTTCTTGAACAAGCAGCTTAAGTTCTTCAACCGCTTTCTTTTCATTCTCAACAAGATCAGCAACCCTGGTGCTCTCTTCCTTGAAAGAACCCGACTGAGGAACTTTTTCCTGATCATCATCATCACCATAGGGTCTTGATATCTCCGTCTCTAAACCCTCCTCAATCACCTGCTTCGGTACTTTTCCCTGTTCTTCATCGCTTTCGGGTACCGGAGGTGGCTCTTTCGCTACCGCTGCTTCAGCCGCTGGAGATTTCTCAGCTTGTGGCACGTCAGGAATAACCACCACAACCTCGTCTGCTACCCGTACTCCATCCTGGACTGTCTTCTGAGCTTCCTCAGCCATAACTAATGGTTTGTAATTCTTGATACGACGACTGCAATGTAAAATAAAAAGGAAAACGAATAAGATACTGAAATGGAAACTACAGCGAGAGAGAGACAGAGTAAATTTGTTGTTCGAGAACGAAGAGAGAGGGCAGTTTTTAAAGAGATGGGCGAAGAGAAGAGAAGGGTTTGCTGGAGACCTGTTCAAGCCCGAGCAGGTCAGGCCCGTATGCGTCGACTTATGGACAGGAAGTAGAGGTTAAGGCAAGCAGTGGAGTTGGATTAAGTATAAAAACAAGCTGTCAAGCTGAAAAAAAGCCAGCTTGGACTCAAATGTAAGGACCCACTGCTACCATCCATTTTGCAATCTGTCAAGGCTTCTTTTCCAGGGTTCATTAGCTTGCATTAAATCGTAAGCCATTGCAAGAAATTATCGGCGCAGGCGGCGGCATTTTCATTTGAGATTTTTCCAAAACATGTGTTTAATGTTGTTGATGATGATGCTGTTTCGGGGGGCCTGTAAAACAACTCAACGGCAACTGATGATTGGCCAAAAAGAGAAAAAGTGCTAAAATTCAACCGTTGATGCATTGGCAAATGAAACACATTGGATCCTCTTCATCTTCTTATGTCCTATTTTTAATAATAGGCGGGCCCTACTGAAATGGGACAAATCACTTCCATCCGTTAGAGAATTCCGTTTCTATTCTCAGTTGCTCTGCAATTACATTTTTTGATTAATGATATGGTATTTAATATTTAATTGAAAAAGTATCTATCAATTAGGTCTTGGGTTAGGTTCGGATTAAGTTATTTTGATTTTTAAAATTTTAAGTCACGTTCTAGTTTAGATCATCTTGATTTAGGGTCATTTTTTGTTTTGATTGATTGAGTTTAATACTTGAGTTAATTAAATTGGATTAATGTTTGATTTCGGTTCAAGTCAATTAGGTTTAACGTTTGAATTTATTAAGTTTTATTATTCTAAATTCAAATTATTTTAAGTTTAGATCATTTTTTTTGTTCGAGTTGATTGGCTTTTTGTTAACTTGTTCTGGTCAAATTGAGTTGGGTTGGGTTTTGAATTCGGGTAGGTTGATGGAGTTTTATAGTTCAGATTAGAATTGACAAATCCAACGAAGAGCTCAATGGTTTAAATCTCATTACTTACAAAATAATTTTAATGAAAAAAGTTTTAACTGATTTAACTAATTTTTTATTCTTTTTTATCGATTGAATTGATTTTTTACCAATTCATTGAATAAATAATTCTGTGATATGTGCTAGACCAAATAGACCCTTAATATCCAGTTGAATTGGTCTGAATGATTAATTTGATTCAATTTTTTCAATGCTATCATTTGTGATACATATGCATAAATAAATTTTACGTGTTACTAAGTTTTATGGCACGCGGATATGTGTGTGATTTTTTTCTCTAATATTAACAAAAAATAAATTGTTAATTGTACATGATAATTAAAGTGAAGTTCAAAAAATCGTACATGATAGCACGTAATGTTATGGTGAGGATGTTAAAAAAATTATTTTTTTATCAAAATTAAATTTACGATAATGTATATCAAAAGAGTTTTGTTAAAAGTAAATTTTTATTAATATACAAAGAATGATTGACTTTGATGTCACGAATTAACGTAGTCACTTTTTTTTATAAAAATATCTCAAAATATAATTAAAAAGTAATAAAGCACAAATAAATATAATATCAAAGGTATTTTGGTATTTCAAATGTGAGTGGATATTGTTTTGCAAAGTGTTATTTGTTTGATCAACAAAAGTTAAGTACTAAATTTTTAGCATTAAATTTATTAAGTATTAAATTTTTATTATAAAAATCATTTAATATATTACTAAAAATTAAACATTAAATATAATTATATTATTTGATAATCTTAAATGTTGAATCTTCAAAATTATTAATTTCAAAATTTTAATTTTAATAATATTTAATATCATCATGGATAAAATTAAATATTTAATTTAAATATTTCATCTTTTATAATTAAATCATATTCAAATTTTTTTTTGTTAAAATTTTTTTATCAACATATAATATGAACTATCAAATACAATAAAAAAATTAAACTATTAAAAATTTTCAATGCATCTAACGTATCCTAAATCCATATATAAACCCCAAAAAAGGCTTA
>JBBYHM010000003.1:8827406-8854748 GCA_038381775.1 Adansonia rubrostipa | reverse complement strand
CATTTAAGAACATGTATACCAATTATTGAGAAAATATATGCAATTAAGTCCTAATGTGTAGTTCATCCGATTTTTGTATTCTTTGGTAGTCATTTAAGCACATTTAAGAGATAGAACATACCAATTGTTAAAGGGTTTTAAGAATTATTAATCCAATTGGAGTTTGGGTGCACAATAAATACAAATATTTGAATTTTTAGTACACATGCACATTACAATAGATGCCATATGAAAGGTTAAAAACAATTTTGAAGAAAAACATAAAAAACTTTTATAGGTTAGAAAATTATTTGCTTATTTATGATATGTTAATAAAATCATTTTAGCAAACATTTAATCAAAGAATATGCTTAAATATAAGAATTATGCACTTAAGCATGTTCAAAGATTCATTCAAAGCAAACATTGTAAGCATACATTACATACTAGAATACCAATTATATATAATTGGCTCATGTATGTCACCAAACATAACGCTAAAGAAAAAGATTTAATGGCATTTCTTTAATGATTACCTTAACCTTACCAAACTTTGATGATATACTCATAATAACTTGAAGGATCATTATTTCTAGTGTTTGAGCATTCCTTGATGGTTTTGGTTTAATTTGATGAGGTTGTATGCTTAATTTGCTTCCTTTTGCTATGTAAGTGTTTATCTTTCAAGGATGGATTTGTCTCTATGAACCTTACAAAACTTAAAAACACTCTTGGCAAAAGATGAGCATTAGAGGTACCAAGATTTTAATTATAAAAGAATATTCAACAAGTTTAGGTTTTGTTAGGAAATAAAAGATGTTCAATGAGCTTAATGACATTTAAAATAAGTGATACCAAATATTGATGAATGAAAAACATTAAAGGTATATGGTACCAATTATTGCAAAAAAAAAATGATGTATAGAAAGATTTGTATTTTTGAGCATTATAGGCACTCAATGTATTTGATTTGTGAAACACTCATTAATGAATCAATTATGATGTTTAAGCATGTGATAAGTTATGAAACGATGTTTATCAAGATTTAGAAATCATAAAATTAAAGGATTTTAAGTGAAAACTCATTAAGGAGACCAATTTTGCATTTAAGAGCAAAAAAAAACACGAAATTGGTCATTATTCACTATTTGTATCAATACAGGGGGCTTTTGTATCGAAACACATAGTGATGTATCAATACAAAGTTCATTGTATCAATACAAGTTGGGTTTTTGTTCATTGTATCAATATAGGGCTCTAAGTATCGATACATACCTTGAGTTTTATGAAAAATGCTTAGAAAAATATGCAATTTGGCATTCCAAAACCCATGATTTTATTTTCTAATGCAAACTTTTGATTTTAAACATTTGAAGCTCATATGAATAATCAAAGTTAGGATTAGAATAAGTTTTAAAATCAAGTTTGAATGAATTACCATATTTGGTTATATAAGTAAGGTAATATTCAACTAAAAGATTTTCATTCAAACTACATATGCATAAGTTTAAAAAGTATTTTCAATGTTTACCAAATTTGTTTGAGTTACAATTATTAACTTATAATATAATCAAACATTCTAAGTCTCATGCAAGCATAATTGAATATAAAGCATTAAAGAGATGTAAGAACTTGCTAATGCATGTCTATGGCATCATAGCTTATAAGTAAGCTCTATATGCTCCCCTTAAGGATATGCAAATAATTTTGTCATGCAATAGAGCTTCTTAATGACTTATGGCATAAAGTTTATCAAAATCAACCTTTTATGTATAAATCATTCTTAAATTATGCTTCATAACAACATTTCACAAATCGATTTAACATATTATCATCAAGCACTAAATCATCAAATGCATGCACATTTAAGCTCATAGTTGCTCAAGATGTAAAACATGAATTTTCATGAAACCAATTAAAAACAATCTTTTTATTCAATAAAGCATTAATAAACACAACATGAATAACCAATACACATATTAAAATTTTAAAGCTTAGAGGTTATGCATCACACTTCTTTATGTGTCTAGAGCATCCATTTGTATTGCATTGCTCTTTATTGCTCTAACACACCTACAAGAAACTTTCACTTAGTTTTTGATTCCCATATTGCTTTGGGTCATTGTACGTTAGTCTCAAAGCTTCTTGTTCCCTCAGGAACCCATACTTGCCTAACTTTAAATTGTGTCCTTTTCTTAATAGGACAAACATGTAAATTATGACCATGAAAATTGTAATGTGAGCACTTGGTCATATAAACTTGAAAAGATTTGTCAAAAATGATTTTCTTTTCTTGTTCCAAGCTTTCAAGCTTTCTTTTCAAATCAAAATTAGCTTGCTCTAAAATGTTAATTCTTAACTTGGAGTCATTAAAATCATTTTTTTAAATCTTTGTTTTCATTCTCTAAAACAAGTTTTTATTTCAATAATAAATCATTTTCAACTTTTAATTTTGAAATCATTCTCTTGTGTTTAGATTTTATTTCCTTAAACTCTACTACAAGATTATCAAAAGTATCTTATAACTCATTTAATGTATATGAATTTAAATTTAGAGAATTTGAGGTTACCTTGGGCTCATTAAGAGCCATGAAATAAAAGTTGCCAATTTGGTCTTCCTTGAAGTCATCATCATCGGAAGAGTCACTATTGCTCCAAGTTGCTACAAATGCCTTTTTCTTCTTTTTTTTTCAATAATAGGCAATCGGATTTGAAATGCCCTGATTTGTTGCAATTGTAGTACACCATATTGTTAAGCTTTTTAGATTGGGATAATTTGCCCTTATCTATCTTCATGAATTTCTTGGCAAATATGATCATCTCTATATCTTCACATCTTTATCATCGTCATCCTCTTTCTCACTCATGGAAGCCTTTAATGCTACTCTAATTTTTCTTGGTTACTACTTTCCATGATTTATCTTTATTTCGTATGTGTGGAGCGATCTAATAAGCTCATTTAAGGCAAGGAGATTGAGGTCCTTTGACTCCTCAATTGTAGTCACTTTAACTTTCCATGATTTAGGAAGGCTATTCAACATTTTTTTGACCATTTCCTTATTGGGATACACCTTTCCAATACTCTTCAAGCCATTTACAACGTCCGTGAATCTATTAGACATCTCCTTGATGCTTTCATCTAGTTTCATTTTGAACATCTCATAATCAAGAGTGAATATGCTTATCTTAGACACCTTGACTTGATTAGTCCCTTTATGTGTGATAGCCAACTTGTCCCATGTCTCTTTGGCATTATCACACAAAGATACCTTATTATACTCATTGGGGCCTAATGCATAAAAAAGTGTGTGCATGGCCTTAGCATTGAGTTGAGCCATCTTAGTATCTTTCTCATCCCATTCCTATTCTTCCTTGGGAACTTTAAGAGCACCTACCATCTTTGTTGAGATGAGTGGGCCTTTCATGATCATCTTCCAAACTTGATAATCATTTGCTAGCACAAATAGCCTTATCCTTGTCTTCCAATATGCGTAATCTTCACGGTTGAAGAGAGAAGGCCTTATGATTAAATATCCTTCTTGGACCATACCAAAAATATCACCATTAGCCATTTGCTTAGCTGTTTGCAGATCTTTGCTCAATGATGTTAAGCCTATAGGAATGAGACAGAAGCTTTGATACCAGTTGTTAGACCTTTTAGTGGTGAATGAAATCAAGAGGAGGTAAATTGATTTCTTAAAATTTTAGTAAATTAAAAATTTGACAAATAAGCTTGAGAAATCTAAACAATGAACTTTGGAGTGCAAGTTAGTGAATAAAAATCAATAATTAAAGAAAAGGGAAAAAAGAAGCAAACTCAATGATTTATAGAGGTTCGGCCTTAATTGCCTACGTCCTTTATCTCGGCCTCACTTACCTCGAATTTTCACAATTCACTAACTCGAATTGTTTACCTTTTAAGGACAAGGTATAACCTTTACATTCCCTATCTTTCAAGGCTAAGATAGAAACCTCTACCCCCTATCTTTTATGGCTAAGATAGAACCCTCTCTCACTACTTTTGAAGGCTAAGTAGAAACCTTCTCTACTTTTTAATGGCTAAGTAGTAACCTCCCTTTTTTTACATTGATTTTAGTGTAAACAAATAAAACCTCTAAAGGTTAGGTGTTTACAAGACTTTTAGCTCAAAGGAAATATGTATCTAAAGATACATAATGAAGAATACAAAAATAGAAAGAATTAATCCTATACAAAGATAGACTACTTACCAAAAATGATGGAAAAAATGAAAGATATGACTCTAAGCACAATCTCTTTGTTCTTCTTGTTGTTGAAGGTGTTGGAGTGGCTTATTTATAGCCTTGATCATGATTCTAGCCCCTTGGAACATTCGGTGAAGGAATATAGTCATTAGAGCCTTCAAAATATCATTTTCGTTATTTTTTGTGCCTCTATATCAATACAATTAAGTGGGTATCGATACATAGTGTTTAACGGTCCAAAACATGACAATGTGGACCGTTAAACAGTCCTATATCGATACAAAAAGATTTATCTCGATACATGAATAGTGCAGGATCGATACAGAATGCTTTGTCTTAATACATAAATAGTGATTTATGTATTTTAAAGTTATTTAGCTACTGCCAAGTGTTGTATTGATACATACACATAGTATTTATCGATACATTTACATGAAAATCAATTTTAAAAGGTTTTTCATGACTTTGAAACATGTAAAATTTATCTAAAAAATGTTTTATATAAAAGCATGTATTAAAAACACATTTTTGAGTGCTTGAAGGATTTAAAACACTTTCTGGTATTTTTTAAAGTGTTTACAAAATATTTCATGGAAAAATACTAATCTTGAAAATAATTAAACACAAGCTAATTAAGCTTAAGTTTTAGTTATATCAAAACTAAGATTAATTGAAAGCTAAAATAGCTAACAAATGGTTATATGCATTTTATTTGTGAAATGATAATTTAGCATTTTAAATTCTTTCACAAAAATAATCTTTAGATATCAAAGTGAGCTTCTATAATTACTCTAGAAATGGCCTAAACACTACAGTGTTCTCGTTAATAGTCTAATTCTTTAAATGTATTCAGGTGGATATGGGCAGATTTCCCAATCATCATTCAATTCCTTATTGTTTTCTCCTATAGTAGCTATATGACAGCTTTCCAAAGTCTCATTGATCACCATTGCGACATCCTTGTTTTCTTTTCTTTTCTTTTTTATCAATGACCTCTCTACTATGAAAAATTTCCTTTAGGGAAGGGTAAAGAGTTATCCTCTGGAGTGATTCTTGACTTTCGGCCTGGGTTGACTTTTTTTTTTGATTTTTATTCCTTATCTTTTTTTTTTTACTCTATTCTGACTTAAAACCCACCATGTTTATCTTATTTACCAATTACGTTGATGGATTGGCTTATCCTTGTAAATATCTTTTGAGCCCTTTTCCAGCTTAGGTTCTTCTCCTTACTGTAAGCCTAAGACCTGTGTGAGTGCTTTTTGAAAGCCTAGGTTTTGGGATTATAGACTCTTTTGCCACAAAAGTAGCATTAAAAATCTCAAAGGTTCAAAATAAATACTCTTTAGCTTTGGCATTTATCTCAACATATGGTGTTTCAGTGGAAGTCATGCCTATAATAATTTTTCCCTAGATATGCTAACCACTTTTTCATTATTTACCAATTTAACTTTTTAATGAAGCAATGATGTATAGAACTAGCAGAATGAATCCAAGTTACCCCAATAAACTATCGTTTGCTGAGATGATATCTATGTCATGATATTTTACTTTGAATACGCATAGATCAATATTTAAAGTTATTAAAATGATCCCTTTGAATTCCCTTTTTGTTCCATCAAATGCCTCGATAACTGTTTGGTTGTGTTTAATTTGGCTAGCATTGATCAGTAAGTAGCATAAAATGATTAATAGCATCACGTTAAAAGCTGATCCATTAACAATAAGGACCTTAGGCACTATAGTGCCATTGCAAATTATTGTTATGTGAAGGGCTTTTATTGAATTCATCATTCCTAGTGGTATTTCATCATCATTGAATGAAGTGAAATTGTTAGAAACAATATTGTTTACTAGGCGATCAAGTTTGTTTATAGAGGTATACTGAAAAACATATACCTAGCTAAGCACTTTTAATAGAGGATTTCGTTATAGGTTTAAACTGAGCAATAGAGCCAGTAGAGATATTTTTCAAGATTATTGTTTCAATCGCTCCATAATGCTATACTCACTATGCTTTATAAACTTGAGAAATTTGGCTGCTTTCTTTTTCCTCACCAATTCTTGAACTTTTACTGAGGCATCTTCTACGACTATCGCTTTTTTAGACTTTTATCCCTTGCTTTGGCACCATGTTCACTAGTATCAGGACCATAATGCTGGCTATTTCTATTGATGATGGCTAGTTGGTTTATAGTAGCGTTTGATATTATAACTTTACCATCATACTTTCATGTCACTTGTTTATTGTCTTTATATAGAAAGGGCATTGGTGCTCTAACGATGAATCTGGGACCACTTTCAATTTTTGGAGGAAAAGCTTTCTATTGATTACAATAAACAATGAGAGGGTAATCGACACCATAAGATAGTTATGATAGTACTTTTTTGGTCATGTTGATTAACCTTTCTTCCTCTTGACCTGTTTTTTTTATAAAATTTAATTTTACCACTATTCATGGCTAAAAATTCTGAACATTCTTGCAAAATGTGTTCTAAAGTCATGTGAAACTTGTAAAAGTTAGCCCCAAGATCAGATTGGCTTTTGACGTTTCTATGGTTCTGACCAAAGATTTTACCTTAAGTTAGGATTAGCTAAACTTTTTCCATTAAAGTTTTGACTTGTTGGATATTTATCTTCATCAATGCTCTTCTTTAGCTATTAAAGCATTAATTATGGGCTCAACATGATTAGGAAAAGTATTTGTATAAAACTAGGTCCTGAAGCATTACCAAATTTCAAGGCACTCACTTTAAGAAGACTTTAGACCTTATTCTTGAAAGCTGGACAACTCTCGATTGAGTAATTAGCCAATGCATGATAATCACGTAGGTATTTTGATTGTATCAGCTGGAAAAATTACCATCATATAGCTTAGAGAAAATAGGGGCTGCGTAAAAAGCCTCTAGAAGTTTGTCAAATATTTCTTTATAAGAATAAAGAAGGGGCTTGTAATATGTTTAGCTGATTGGTCTTTTGGACTAATTGATTGGTATTAGTCCCACTTTGATTTTGAAGAAGCAGATTTGGGTTGATGGTCTGTAGGGTTAATGGAGCAAGAGCTTAGGGTGCATTAGAAGAGCAAGAATTTTAAGATTGTTGACCTTGGTTTTGGTGATAGAGGCCAGACCTTTGACTGTAGGGTTGACTAGCAAAATTAACAGATAGAGTCTTTTCTTTGTTTGTTAGATCTTGCCTTCTTTCTAGTTAAAGATTCATCAATTGTGATTTTTTTGCCTTTACAGCCATCTCAATCATTTTCTTTTATATAACAAGGTTGGAGACATTCTTGGTTGCATTCCTTACAGGTTTATCATAATAGGGAGGGTGGAGAGTATTTATGAACAGCATTGTAGTCTTATTCTTTGTTAATGGAGAATAAACTTGAGAAGCCATATCTCTTTACCTCTGGGCATATTCCTTGATAGATGATGCTGATTTCTTTTTAATGTTCTATAGAGTTAAGCTATCCAGTACCCATTCAATCATGTGTTTATACTATTGCATAAATACATTTGCTAAATCGGTTCAACATTAGATCTGGGTATAATTTAGATCGTTATACCATTTAAGCACTGATCTTGATAAACTTTCCTAAAAATGGTGAATAAAGAGTTTGTCATTATAGCATATCCAACCATTTTTCAAATAAACATCTCGATATGTGCCTAAAGGGATTTAGCCCCCTTGTACTTCTTAAATTTAGGCATTTTAAATTTTTGCAGAAAGACCAAATCTGGTACAAAGCTAAGATTTTCAACATTAACACTAATATACAATTTAACCTCTTCTATAGCTTTTAGTCTTCTTTCAAGAAGTTGTAATTTCCTTTTCACTTTTTATTTGAATTTGCTCCTTGCTTTTCTATTTACGCATTTCTTCTCCATTAGTACTAGGACCCACTGACTCTTCATACATGATTACAGTTCTTATATCCACCCTCAATGCTGAAGTATCAAAATTAATGTGGATGGCTAGTGGGGGAGGTATATTTTGGGTGTTAGCTGGTTGAAGATTTTGTAGGCTCATTAACTGTGTATCCTGAATATTAACAGGTTGTCTCTCAGCTTATACCCCCAGATCTTTGAAAAAGAGTGTCAGTAATAATTTTAGGCTATTGGTGAGCTTGCTCCCTAGCGATAAGCAATTCCATCATTCTAGTAATCTATAGTTGGAATTCTTTTAACGTTTACATCATGGCCTCTTGGGTATCCCAATGACTTGCTTCTAATTGTTTAAGTCTTGCCAAGTAGTCTTCAGCCATTTTTCTCATTCTATATCAAGTATAGTACCGACGAGTGGGTGGTGGTCCAATTAGTCTCTCTGATTTTGCAATATTGAAACCATTGAAATTCTAAATTTCCTTGAGTTAAATTTTGTTTGTGAATTAGTAAAATTAATAGTTATGTATGAGTATGCATGTACATAATGCATGTATGCATGGTATGAACATATGAATAATTTGTAAAGATGCTTGCTTTATCAAAAGATTCCAAACTAAAAAATTTTCCATTAACTTTGTGGCAAACTACTTTTCACATCACTGATCATATAGGGATTACATCCAAAGAAAGTCCTATTGACATATTATTTTTTAGCCTCCTTTAAAAATTGAAGTACAATATGCCCGTGTTCTCCCACAAGGTTAATCTGCATTTGTAGGACTTTGATTTTTCTATCATCTTTTTTACTTAGATGATAGCTGAGTAAATCTGCTCTGTGAGATAATCAAGGTACAATTATCGACCTTCACACCTTGCTTGCCATCTTTGGTGCTCATCATTGGCCTACCATAACTTGTCATCCTAATATACTTTCTTGTCTTAATAGGCTTATACCAAGGTATGAATATTGTCTCCTTTCTATTGCAATTCTAATCTTATCTCGAAAATAGTGATGTAAGGGCTTGTTTTTTCAAGTAATCAGGATACCCTTTCTTTTTCTTATCTTAGAGCAATCTAAAGTCACTCATTCTTCTTAATGGCCCTTTCAGCTGGAGATGAGTATTTATATGCTCTTTTCTTTCCCTATTAAAGATTGCCCCTCTAACTTCTCTTTCCAATGGTTTTGGTTTCCAGATCTCGAACTCCTTACTAAGATTATGCATTTGCTCCATCATTCCTTTATAAGTCTTGCTAAAGCCCCCAGATATCCCAAAAAGGTTTAGTTTCTTGTTCTATTCAGTCTAATTATTCTTTATTAAATTATACTTTTCTTCCATTCTTTCCACTTTCTTTCCTTTAGCTTCCACCTTTATTCTTAAATAGAAATACCCTATTCTCATCATTCATTCTTTTTTGTTCTTTGGTAGTTTTCTCCTTAATCAAATCATCCTTAGAAGGCATGACAGGCTCCAGTGGAAAGTACACTCAAGGAGTGGCCCTATCTTTGCTGAAAATAATCAAGTCACATCCATGGATTTTTTTAAACATCATAACCTAGGGTGGTCTGATCTGTATATGTGTGCAACCCTGATCGTGTCTTTCTCTCCAATGCAAAGTAATTGCCTAAAGTGATTTTATATAATTCTCCCTTTGATATATCAAAATCCATACTAGCTATATCCAAAATCATGGGAATGAACTATCGCAGACCCATATTGTCTTCGAACTAAGAATATACATACCCTACAATGCCCATATACCAAGTAGAGGCATGAAATGTAACTTGTCATATCAATAAACAAAGGGTTTTTGTGAAAACTAAGGTGCTCCCTAGTTATGTCATCAAGAGACATTCTTAAGCATTTCAACCCATTAGTTTCGGTTCTTAATTCAGGCCACTATTTCTTAATAAACTCCTAAAGAGGGATAGAATGAGAGAAATAAGGATTGACCTTCTCGGTAACTTCACCCTAAAAATGATGCTGGGCCTAAATATACAATAACAAGGCACTCCAAAAGAGTCTACCTTAACCTTCTTTTTAGTATATATTGAGTGCCCGTATCATTTTTGCTAGAATGGCTGCGGCTAGATGCATTTTTCTTTTTAACTCGCTAAACAAGTCTACCACTACTGCTTCTACATGACCTAATACCCTCAAGAAGAAAACCAACCCATGTATGGCCAAGGCAAATGCATCAAAGGCCTTCTTAGAATTGAGCATAATTGAATGTGTTCTCATAGAAACCACCATGAAATAACACTAGCATTTTAGTTTTGTTTAGTAGAATAGCTAGGTGCCTTAAAGTTTATGTCAAGAACTTCATCTAATTTCTTGTGAAAGTTGGTCGGATTATGTTTCTTACAGTAAATAGGCCTCATCTCTAAATGTCTAAGTCCAAGTAAAGCTGACATCTTTTCTACAGTCGAAGTCATGTCATTTGCTTAAAAAAGAAACATCAAAATGTTGGATCCTAAAACCCGATCATAGCTTGAACTAACTGCTCACCAAAATGTATCTTAAGGAAGAGTGCGATCTGTACATACTTTTCAATAAATCGAGACTGCTTAATATCTCCCTATTAATCCCATATCTCTATCAACTCTCTCAAATTATTTTGATAGAGGTCCAGATGTGTAACTTCTGACAATTTTGACACGTAACTCTTTGATATGTAGTCTCTATACTTTTTCTGATTGAATTTTGATTCAAAGCGAACTTTCTCGAAGTCTTTAGAAATAATCACTACAAGTACTTGTTCAGCCATAAAGTTAAAGAAAACTCGATTTGCATTGATATTTTATTTCAAAGTAAGGTCCTTGTATGGATATACACCTAAAAAAAGGTCAGTATCTATAAGAAGATTAAATCAAGGTAAAAATAAAATAATGCAATTGTAAATGAAAACCATAATTATTCAAGTCATGATGAGAATATTGAAATAAAGAAGAGAAAGAGGAAGTTTTATCCTTTCATTATCCCTAATTTTTGGTGACATCTAAATTTGAGCAATGTCTTGACTAGGAAGTACGTATAGTTTATTATATGAAGTTTGAGATCAGAACTTTAGGTTATTCTTGGATTGCTTCCAAGTCCGAAATGGATTAACAAGATATGCTATCTTTACCCATCATGTGTTTATGTCGAAAAGGGTTCAACTCAATTAAGAGTAACTTCTATGCCCATAACAAGGCTAATACCTCAGGCAGGCATAGGAATTTAACTTTAAAAGATAGAGTTACTTCACCTCTTCCTAAAAATTAGGTCACTTATATCCCCTTTATAGATCTGGAGGAGCAACTATTGCATGTGCTCAATGTGCCAAGGGATAAACAAACCTTTTTATGATGCAATATTGAAAATAAAACCCCTATCCTAAACCCCAAAGAGGCAAAAAATATGAAAATGGATTGGAGCAAAATTAACAAAATTAATAGATATTTAAAATAATAAAGAGAAAATTTTCTTAAAAAATACTAGGAATTATAATTAAATACAGGTTGAAACCAAATTGACCAAAATTAGTTGTCACATAATTAATTTTAGGCCTGACTCTCTAACTATTACTTAATGGAGTCACCAAGCTACCGCAACATGGTCGAGACTCCAATCCTGACCAAGCCAGACTTAAAAAGCCTCCATTCCTATATTTATTGATATATCACTGTTTTATATTTTTTTATTCCTAAGGGCCATATAATTATTAATATTTTCTTGTCTCTGGTTTCGCAACATACCTCAGAGTTGATCTTCATGGATCTATGGGTGCGTATGACTTAAAATATTTTCTTGACTTGGAAATGTCTTCTTGACTGGCATTTTTCTTTTGCAATGTAATGAGAATGAAAATGTATGGATTCGTGATTTGTGGTACAGTGAAGGGGACTATATGACGAATCACTCATCTTATTAGTCTCAGATGATCATCATGAAATGAGCAACGCTTGGACTCGCCACCGATCATTTTGGGCTAGGCAAGATTGGATGCGTATTGAAACCTATGTTTTGAGTTACGAAAGTCAAAACATTGATCCCGTGGTCTGCATAATACCAGTATTCATTATTTGGGTTCAGGAGTTGGTTACGCATGATGAGATATGAACCTCTTTGCAATGCCCAAAATTGGTACCTTGCTAGCTATGTCTTATCTCGATTTTGATTCTTTCCATCTTAACTTGTCATTATTTCGATATAACCCCTTTTAATGCATGAATTTTTTAGAAATAATCCAGGTTTTGATGAAAAAGATCTAATCTCATACGCCACAGAGAGATGAGAAATATAGAGATTTTCGATAAAAATAACCTTTGGATTTTACTTTGAAAATGGAATGTTCCACTTTGGGCACTGGAGAGATATCTATATGGAACATTACCTTTAATTTTATTTGAAATGTTTTGAAAACATGAATGCAAATAATCATCACAAAGAAATCATGTTAGTAAAGCAATAAATGAAGTAACATAACATGGATCATTTAATGCAATGATAAAGAAAATGGGTGAACTATTGGAATTTATCTCGCTATTGGCATCGATTATTTGGGAATAATTGAATTGACAATTTTTTGAGATTCATCTGGGTTTCTTAATTAAACAAGGTTTGTTTGACATGTTCATAGAAGTCTGAGAAGGAGAAAAAAGAATTAATTGTAGTTGAAAGATAGGGTTGGAGTATCCCTTCAGAAAGTTAGGGTTGGAGTATCCCTGTAGATGATAAATAATTTTGACAAAGAAGGATTTTTAAATCTTGACAATTTTGGAAAGCGAGATTGGAGTATCCCCTCGAAAGGTCAGGGTTAGAGTATCTCCATGGATGATAAATCATTTTGACAAATGAATATTTTTTCAATCTCAACAATTTTGAAAAACGGGATTAGAGTATCCCCTCAAAAGGTCGAGGCTGGAGTATCCCCATGGATGACAAATCATTTTGACAAAGGAAGGTTTTCTCAATCTCGACAATTTTGAAAAATGAGGTTGGAGTATCCCTTTGGAAGGGTGAGATTGGAGTATCCCCAAAACTGACATGTCTAACACTCTTTAGAGAAGTCGAGTTGGAAAACTTAAGTTAGAAAAACCTTGTGATTTAGGGAATATGTGAGCCTTTCGACAACTTTTGGCAAATGAAATTATTGTGAATGAGGATGTTAAAGATGTAAAATGTGTTTATGCCTTGACATAAGCCAATGGGAGGTCAAAGCATATTCTCGAGTCTAATCAGGGTGATACAGAGACATTCGAATGTATCAAGACAAAATTTGGGAAAATAACTTAATTTTGACCATAATTGAAAACAGGGGATAGCATAGCGCATCCTACTTCCCGAATTTTTTCTAAATTGGTTAGAAGGATTTAAAGGTGGACAAAATACTGCTAGAAAGCTAACTCGATAAGGGTCGGTCTAAAAATATTCCCAATATCCCAAGAAGTCACTTTTTGAGGGAATATATTTTCAAATTCGGATTGATTGTGCTGCTGGCAGAGCATATGAGGGACAAGATATGTCAAATTTGAAAAATCACCTTGGACTCATTTGGTATCTAAAAAATTGTAAGCAATACCTTTCTAAAAATGAAATTTCATGAATCTTTTAGGATAAATGTTTGAAAATTTTAGAAAAATCATTTAGTGGGCCTGAATGGCCCAACCAGAATACATGTTTGAATTCAAGAGGTTTCGAACAGTTTAGACTTGAAAAATCATAACTCTCTCATCTAGAACGATCCAGGGGTGAATAAGTCATCGTTTTAAAGATTATTCGACATGCTTTGAGAAAAAAATCAAAAAATTCGAAAGAAATCATTTAGGATTTTAAAGTAATTTTTCAATTTTCAACAGTTGTGCTACCAGTAGGGGACAAAGCAAAGCAGGGGATATCTCTTATTTTTTTTGTCTATGGGTCCAAACTCGAGTCATTGATGTTCAAACATCTATGACTGAAGGGAAAGAGTGGTATGAGCATCATGAACTTATTTGCACAGCCTCAAAGTAGTTTGGGGCGATGAAACAGTCCATTGATCATACCACTCAAGGTTTTGACTAAAAAACAAGGCACGAACATTTTGAGAATAAGCACAAAGCCATTTTGTTGGAAAATAGAAAGATTCAGGCTCGTTTAACCAAGATTCTAGATTCAAAAAACTTAATTTTCCCTAAGACATTTTGCTAACTTTAAGGAAAATGCTAAGTCCATGCTAATCCTTATTGGTTAAGGTTAACATGCTTGGCTTAAGGGGTTTTTGAAAATCAGTTTTTGACAGCCATTAAACATTCATTTTGACAAGAAAAAAACAACAAACATAAAAGGGGATGGCACATAACATTAATGGGGATGTTAACTTTACCAATGGTTTAAACAAAGAAAGTGTTATGCATTATGACAAGAGAATATCATGAATGCTGAAATGACAATGATTCATGCAAGCTAATGTGTAAATGTGCTTGAAATGTGTTAGGATAATGATTCATACATGGATTAAGGATAACAAGATGCATGGATATGGCATAAAATGCATGAGTAAGAGATATCAAAATAATAAGGATGAAATGAGGCTTTTTGCACATCAAAGGGGCATTATCTCCAAATCTTAAACTACCACAACCAAAAGCCATAATAATGCATGATAATCCTAAGAGGGTGATGGAAACATGGAGAGCTCACTAAAATAATGAAGATGCTAAAAACAAAAAATGAAAGTGATAAAGTAAGAAGTTATACCAACGAAACTTCACTTTTTGGCCAAACAATTGGAGTAGTAGAGATGACTTGAATTTTCCTCTCTTTCATGTTGTTAATAAGCAAGAAAAAGAGAGAAACAATGAGGTTTTGGTTATGGTATGGATGAGGGTAATTTTCAGAATGTGTAGTGGTTGAAAGTGAGTGTTTTAGAGCTATTTTTGGGTGCTGAGTAAAGAGCTACGGGATTTGGTTTCTTTGATGTGTGAATGTGTTTTGGAAGTGAAAATGAGTTGGAATCTAACCTTTTTCGGCTAAGTTAGAAGTGGTCCCTTTATACCAGCTTTTTAGAGCCAAATTGAAGGTGTTTTTGGCCATTTCTCGAGGGGGGCAAGGTGATGTCAGCATGGTGGCTATAGGGTGGTTGTAGGGAGCAACTTGCTACCAATGTGATGCGTATAGGGTGGCTAGTTTAAATGCTAAAATGATTTTCTAGAAAATAGGGTGGCTGATGGTGATATTGGTTAACAAGCTAGGGAGTAGGGTGATCATGTGATGTTAACCTTTTTTTATCATCAAATTCTTTCTTCAGCTTTGCTATCAGCTTCCCATACTGCATCAGCTTGGCATTGTGAGTTTTCCACTCTCCTTTTAATTGGTAGATGACTAAGGCTGAATCACCGAACACCTGTAATATCTTGACATCCTTCTCAATGGCTGCTTGAAGCCCCATGACACAAGCTTCATATTCTGTAATATTATTCGTGCAGTTAAAATTTAGCCTTATTGTGAATGGATAATGACTCCCATCGAGTGACATCAATATTGCCCCATCAAAATACATCATCCAGGATCGATCTTGGTTGGAGGCATCTTTATTCTCATAAATGCACGTTAAATCTTCATTTTGGAAGTTAAAATTTAAGGGTTCATAGTCATCTGCTGCTCGACTTACCAAAAAGTCAATTATCGCACTGCCCTTGATGGTCTTTTGACTAACATAGGCAATGTCATATTCAGAAAGCAGGACTTGCCATCTAGCTAGCCTTCCTGATAGTGCAAGGGCTTCACATATATACTTGATAGGATCAAGCCTTGTAATTAATCATGTGGTGTGATACAGCATGTACTGCCTGAGTCTTTTGGCTGTCCACACTAAAGCACATCATAACTTCTCAACTGAGAGTAATTACACTCGTATTTCGTAAACTTTTTGCTTAAATAGTAGATTGCTTGTTCCTTCTTTCCTAACTCATCATGCTGCCCTAATACACAACCCATAGACTTGTCAATGACTGCCTAAGTAAAGGATTAAAGGTCGATCAGGCACCAGTGGTACTAACACTGGCAGGCTTGATAGATAATATTTTGACTTTATCAAAGGCTTCTTGACATGCCTCATTCCACTCTCCTGGATTTTGTTTATGAATGAGCCGAAAGACAGGGTCGCATATGTCAGTGAGCTGGGATATGAATCTAGCAATGTAGTTCAGTCTTACCAAAAAGCTTCTTACTTTCTTTTGGGTTTAAGGTGGTGGCAAATCTTGAATGGCTTTGACTTTGTTTGGGTTAACTTCAATCCCTTTTTCGCTGACTATAAAGCCTGGAAGCTTACCTGAAGTAACTTCGAAAGTAACTTGGCAGGATTCAATTTGAGTTAAAATTTTTGTAGCCATTCAAAAAGTTTTTGAAGGTCTGTGACATGCTTATCCTCTTTTGTTGACTTGGCAATCATGTCATCAATGTAGACCTCAATTTCTTTATGCATCATGTCATGGAATAGGCTTACCATGGCCTATTGATAGGTTGCCCTAACATTTTTGAGTCCGAAGGGCATGACATTATAGCAAAATATCCCCCACATGGTTATAAAAGTTGTTTTCTCCATGTCTTTGGGTGCCATCTGATCTGATTGTAACCTGAGAATCCATCCATGATGGAGAACAAAGAATTTTTGGCTGTGTTGTCTGCCAAAGTGTCAATATAGGGCAGTGTGAAGTTATCCAGGGGACTAGCTTGATTCAAATCCCGATAATCAATATACATTCATACTTTGCTATCTTTCTTTGGGACGAGATTATATTGGCAACCCATTCTGGATATTTGGTTACTCCAATAAACCCTACATCAAACTGCTTCTTGACTTTCTTTTTAATTTTGAAGAGCATTTTCAGCTTCATCCTTCTTAACTTTTGCTGGATTGGTTTGCATCCAGCTTAATGGGAAGCTTGTGGACCACTATATTAGTGTCTAGTCCTAGCATGTCTTAATATGACCAAGCGAATATATCTCGATATTCCTAGAGTAGGTCTATCAGCTTGGTCCTAGTTGTTGACTTTATTGAGGTTTCAATTTTAACCTTATTTTAGTCCTCCTAAGTACCTGAATTTATTACTTCTGTTAGGTCTTTATGGGGCATGATTTGCTTCTCCTTTTGCTCAACTAATCATAAGAGGTCTAGTAGTATAGAGCTTTCTTTGAAATCTTTTTCAGGATTGACTTCACTAGTGCAAATTTATTGTTCAAAATCGATCTACAAAGACCCATCAGACACATCCATGCCACTCTTATCAGGTCACCTGAAAGGGCAAAGGAATAAAAATTGCAAAAGGCACACACAACTAAGGGATTTGTATAAAAATAAGGGCAAAAGAGTAATGGAAACAAGAAGGTTGAAAAGTGATACACAATATGGAATGATATATGCTAAAGTCATTTCATTGATAATGTTTCATAAAAAAGCCCCTTACATAGGACACATATCTATCTTTGGGCGAGGCTAGATAGATTCTCATTTTTTGACGTTATATTAAAGGGATAGAAAAAGTGCAAGGGCTCCTATCATAACCCTATTATCAAAATCAGTCTTAGTGGAAGGATATAACTTTTATGGCTTGGTATCTTAGAGATAGAGGTTGTTAAGTGTTCTATTTATGATGACGAAGACATCTTTAGCCTTTTGCTCTTTCGATTGGCTTAGATCAATTTGACCTCCTGAACAAAATATCTCATGGAGAGATGAAATATTATCGGCTTTGAGTCCCCTTTTTACCTAATGATCATGTCATTTCTCGATTACAGATCCTCTTTTTTTGCTGCTTTCTCGAGTTCACATTGCCTTAAATCCTAAACCTTTTTTGTTGGCTTGATTGGTAACCTATAAGGCTCGGGCCATTCCTTGTAGATTTTTGCCAAGCCCTTTTCTAGCATGGGAACCTTTGCCAACAGTCATTTTTAAACCCGAGTGGGTACTCTTTGACAGGTGGGGTTTAACTATTGGCAATCTTTCTCCCATAAATGTTGCATTGACAAACTCGAAGGATTAGAATAATGAATCCGATGCATCTTCATTAGGCTCTATGTAGATATCTTTAGTGAAAGCAGTGGCGATCATTTCTTCTTCAGCTCTGATGGTGACTACTTTGTCATCTATCACAAATTCTAGCTTCTGATGAAAAGAGGATGGGACGGCTCTGGTGAAATGTATCCATGGCCTTCCTAATAGGTAGTTGTAAGAAAGATTAATATCCATAACTTGGAAGTCAACTTCATATGTACATGGGCCTATCTGAAGCTGTATTATGATATTTTCAATTACTCCACGACATGTTCCATCAAAAGCTTGGACTATGGTATAGCTACTCTTGATGTTGGATTGATCGACAGGGAGTTTGCTTAATATAGTTATAAGCATAACATTAAGGGCTAACCCGTTGTCTATAAGTACTTTGGGCAAAATACAACACCTGCAATGGGTAGTGTATACAGAGCTTTATAACTCCCCCTGCCTCCAGGTGGGATCTCATCATCAGTGAAGGAGATATAATTATCGGCCATGATGTTGTTCACTAGTCGATCCAACTTATCTATCGAGACATTCGGGGGCACATATGCTTCATTTAGCACCTTCTGTAAAGCATTTCGATGAACCTTTAAATTGAGAAACTGAGATAGCATAGAAATCTTGGTGGGTTATTTGCTTAATTGATCCATAATGCAGTATTCACTGTGCTTGATGAACTTGAGAAACTTTATGGCTTCTTTTTCACTCACAGCTTCCTTCACTTTTTCAGGTTCAAAATTTTTTGCTTAGGTTCGAGCGGTACTGGTGCTTGAAGATACATCAACCTTTGTTTTTCTTGAGCTGGGGGAGCATAACACCTACAGCTATGGGTTAGGTGACTAACTCCTGATAGTTCCATTGCAGTAGTTGAGGAAGTTAGTTCTTCGATCATCACTACCTGATTCTTATATTTCCATGGGACAACTTTGTTGCTCTTATACGGGAATGGTTTAGGTTTTTTCCATAACTTTAGTGTAGGTATCGAAGAATTGACCTCAGAACTTGGCTTACCGTAAAGAATGAGGGGTTGATTTCTCCTATAAGGTGGCTTCATGGTTTCATTTCCTATTATGTTGATATACTCAGCAGTAGGTGTGATCTCATGATAGAATTCTATCTAGCCTTCATTCATCATTCTTTGAACCATGGACCTAAACTCCCTGCATGTTTGTAGGGTATGACCTACAATTGTGTGAAAGTCATAAAAGTTGTCGGGATTGTCTTCTAATTTTTTTGTTGCGTTGAGCAACCCGACCTGAATCAGTGCTTACCAGATTGGCATCCTTACATCCTCTACGCTTGCCCTTACTTCATGTTTATTCTCAATGTTAATCATGTTTATAGCTGGCTCAATGTGGTTTGGTAAAGGATTGGCAGCAACATTTGGTCCCTGGTTTATCCCAAACTGTAAGACTTTTAAGTTAATTAGATTTTGCACATTTCATTTGAAAGATATGTAGGTCTCAATGTCATGCCTTGCTGCCCCATGATGGTATTCATGGTGGGTGTTAGGGTTGTACCATTGCGAGTATGGTGGCTTCTTTTCTGGGACATAGATTGGGACTACTAAATGATTTTAGGGCAAGGTCTGGTAGAGCTCTTTATAGGTTATAGGGATGGGATCAATATGTTGTCTTTATTGATTTACCCCTCGATTGCCAAGTGCATTATTAGTTGATCGATTGGTGCTTTGGTGAACTTGCGGATGGTAGCTTTGCGATAGGTTAAATGGGATTATAAAGGATGGGTTTTAGGTTATGGCATTAATCAGCTGAGGGGGGATGGTTATAGGGCGAGAATACAGCATGCTTGGGTAATAAGGGTCGGGTATTTGACATCGTTTTGGCTAAGATAAACTAACATAACTATGGCATTGGCCTCTCCTTTCTTCTTTTTATTGGCAATAGGCTTCTTGCTTGATCCAGACGATTCCTCGACTAACATTCTACCATTCTTAATGGTTATGTCTATCATTTCTCTAGAGAGGACAAGGTCTGTGAATTTCTTGGTGGCATTTCCTACGAGCTTCTCATAATAAAGAACATATAAGGTGTGGATGAAAGTAACTGTCATCTCTTTTTTTGTAAGAGGAGGCTGGACTAGGGCTGCTTTCTTTCTCTACCTTTGGGCATATTACCTGAAGCTTTTAGTGGATCTCTTCTTGAAATTCAACAAGGAAAGTCGATCCGACGCCCAATCCGACATGTGCTGGTATTGATTCAGAAAGGCCTTAGCTAAGTCAGCCCATGATTGGATTTTCACATTGTCTAGCTCGATATACCACTAAGCTACTGCCCCAATAAGGCTGTGTTGGAAGCAATGGATGAAGAGCTTTTCATCTTTCTCATACCCGACCATCTTTCGTAGGTACATTTGAATATGGATAGAAGGGTCGGTGGTTCCATTAAACTTTTCAAACTCTGGGACTTTGAATTTTAGAGGAATGATAAGGTTAGACATTAAAGACGACGATTATTCATCAAGAGCTCTGAACTTGTCATTCCCCTTGATAACTTGGAGGCCTTTTTTCCAATAGCTGGAACTTGTTCACTTCTGCCACAGTCATGGTGCTCTTTTGACCCTTTGTTTTCTCTGGTTCTTCATGGTCAAGGGTTATCGGATCTGCTGATGAGACTCTGACATTCACCCCTTGAGTACCAGGAATGAATTAACCTGTTGTAATAGGATTAAGGTAGATGACTGGTGAAGCCTGAGCAGCAGGTGTATGAGCAGGCTGTTGTTCTTGTCTAGTTTCTCTTTGGGCAGGTTCTGGATTATTGGTAGAGGGACTTTCAACATTAGGAGATCATTCCTTATTTCAGCAGTGATTGCTTACCCTTTCTCTTTCATAGAGGTAGTCATTAGTTCCATAAGTTTTGCAATTTGATTTTGCATTTTGTATTGTTGATGAAGCATCTAGTCCTATGATTCCTTGACCATTAGCTCAAGTCACTCAATACGAGCTTCATGATCACTCTCCATGATTTACTTACGGTGTCGTGTGTTGTAGCAGTGCATGATGTAAGGTTTCATGTTCCTGATTGATCTAAAAATCCCTTACACTTTTATGGCCCAATTCCTGTATTAGATTTTAAAATAAAATGTATTTATTGATAAGCATTTATGATGCAATGATGAGTTAAGGTAATGAATGATTGAAGCAAGTGCAATGCAAAATGGTGAAATTAAATGTGCATATTTATTGGAGACAATTGATTCTTGGAACAACTTCATCAATAACATCATTCATAGTCACAAAAGGGTTTCTTCTTTTACGACATGATTACATCTGAAAGTATCTAACATGATTACATTGTGTAATCACATGATCAAGAAAACCCAAAAGTCATTACTCATGATCTCCCATAGGTATGATGTCTCACCTTATGGACCGAGCTACTTCAATCATGTCATCCGCCTCTCGTTAAGCCATGTGAACTTGCTCAGTGAAGTGCTGATGTCGCTCTTGGTAGTTCAAATGTGCTTGGTCGATTGTCGCTCGCCAATCTAGTTTGCATTGCTCAGATGCCCTTGCTAGTTCATTGATATAATCTTGATGATACTGAAGAGACTATTCTAACTCCTGGATTCTATGAATGAGGGCTTCATTTTCAACCTGGGTGGCCCTCGTATCTCGCATTTGCACCTTAAGTCTTTGATTCCTTCATTGGTAGGTGGAAGCAAGAGCACGTACCCTCGTGAACTTTTCTTTGCTGGTTTTGACTTCCTCTTTTTGCTGATTTAGTTCGTGATTGAGAGTGGTAACTTTCACTTCCCATTCGACTAATGTCTTGCCAATGCAGACGACTTGTTAGCTTTTCAGAGTTTTACATAATCCTTGGTCAGGCTCTCGAGGTCATCTTTGAAGCGATCCATTTTTTTAATAACTTAATCCATTTCACTGCTCCTAAGATAGATATCCATCTCTAGCTGACCCTTTTCCTCCTTAGGTCAAGAGATTTCTGTAGCAAAGGATGTCTTTTCTTACTCGAACTACCTCTTAAGTAGCTCGATCTCAGAAGGTGATTCCTCTATTGGGATTTGTAGTATCCCAAAGTTGGGTGGTGGCAATGGATCGTTGATACGACAAAGTCTCCATTCCTCGTATCAAGGTATGGTGAAGCTTCCTCTCCAGTAACTTTGCATACAATGGATCTTCTTACAAGCTTGGAAAGCTGACTGGACTTTAGCTTTATAACTGGGCTCTCTGTATTCAAAATCCCAATGTCTTAAGTCTTCGAAGAATAGGATGAATTGCTAGCATTAAAACTAACACAACACCAAAAGAAGAGCATAACTAGTATTTCCCCATAATCCTAAGAGTGGCACACAAGCGTAGTCTCCATATCTATACACAATCGACTGAGGGAACACCCATAAGGCTCTCCATGTGATTTCTTCCTCCTTGACATTTCGTAATCCTCGACCCAATGCTTTTTTGTCTTATCTTGATGACATTCTTCCTCTAATGCCGTGGAAAGAGGAGTGATCTTGAAGAAGAAATTTTGCCTGACTCTCTCTTTCCTAATATAAAGATGGCCTAAGAGCCATATCTGGAGCAATGGGGCACACCTGATAAACCTTCCTATTCCTATTCTTTTACAAAAGCTGAGGGCACAGATGGTTTCGGCGATAATGGTAGAAGCAGGGTTGATGTTGCAACATAAGTGAGGAAAGAAATCTGTGACTGTCACCTCTACATAACCCAAAGCTTTTGGGAATATAATGAGCCCATAGATTGCCAAAGCATAGACATCTTGAGCTTTCTTTTGATTAGAAAGATTTACCATTGCCTATTTCAAGTTGGCCTAAGAGATGCACTTGCTACTCTTTTTTAATGTGAGTATCAACCCATGCTTCTGTGACTCTAAGAATTTACCTCAACCTTTTCTTGAACGGAGAAGGCATTAGCGCCTTGTAGTAAATCCGGTCTAACTTGGCCCTTCTTATGTTGAGCAAGGCTATGTACTCATCAATGGTAGGGACTAAATCTTATTGGTTGAAGGTGAAACATCGGTAGACTGGATTCCAAAACTGTGTCACTACTCGCAATAAGCCATCATCTAATTAAACTTAAAGTAAGAGAGCTATATCCCCATACTTTTTAGTGAAGGCTTCTTTCTCATTGTTATCTCAACTATCCCAAATATGCTTCAGTTCTCGATAATCATTCTGGAAAAAATTGACCTTGACCTCTTTCATGCATTTCTGAGATATAGCTGGGCTTTAAGATGTCCTCATCTTGACGTTGGTGACCTTCTGACCATGTTTTGACATTTCCAAAGGACTTGATAGTGGGGATAAGCTATTGCTCCCTAAATGATGCCCTTTGTTGAACACCGAACCAAAACAATTGTCCCAAAATGATGATTGTCATGATGGTTATCATGAAATGATGCATGCACCAAAACACAAACAAAGAGAAAATGAGTTAGTGGAATATATAGGAGACAAATGTAAGGAAATAAAAATTTAAGAACATTAGAAGAGAAAAAAGTCACAAACGTCTCAGCCAAGGTGCCAAGATAAGAGACGGGCAGCATTTCAAAATGCCAAGATGCAATCTGCCCTTCATGAGGTGCTGCTATATTTTATTTTGATGGAAAAAAATGACCAATAGCAATATTCATTCATCACCACTAGTGCGGAGGCGCATTAAGCCATGACTTGAATAGTATAACAGCTTACAATATAAGACATTGTGAATGATGGTTTTTGTTCACCGTCACTTATTTATACAAAGGTTAGCCGTCATTCGGGTAGCACAATGGCATGTCTTGATAAATGATAAAAATGTAGATATGGGTGACCATTGTATACTCATTGTCACCTACGTAATTATAGTAATTAAGAGAAAAGGTTTGGAATGTTTCCTTGAGTAACCTTATTCTCCAAGTATTCTAGCAACATTTTGGTATGGTTTGACATGGTTTAGCTCATATGGCTCACTATATGAGGTTTAAGTTGACACCTAAATAGGTATTCAAATTGCTCCTCCGTCTGGAAAGGACAATCAAGGGACTCCGATCCCAGATCCATCCCAGGTTTGGCAGAATGGGTTCGATCTATTGGATGTATTTCCCTATGCAAATACAGAGGGTTACTCACGAGAGACATAGGTAATTTATATCGTGGAAGTTATTGCCATGCTTATGCGAAGGGTTACTCACGAAGGCAGATAGCTCACTTCCTCCTAATAATTGGGTTATAACCACACCATAGAGTTTAGCGGGACACTAATGCACATACAAGTGTGCAGTGTGTAATGGGGAAACAATTAAACCTTTTCGTTTACTTTCATATTAACATTTTTACTAAACTAATGATTATTCAAAAATAAGGCAATCTTGACAATCATGTCAGACAAAAGATTACTTAACAAAACAAAAATGGGTTATAGTTAAATAATGATCGAAGATCAAAAGAACCGAGGACCTAACAAGACATGGCAAGTTATTGGCCTAACTCTCTATATTATCCCCAGTGGAGTCGCCAAGCTATCGCAATGTACCCCAGGGTGGACTTCGTGCATCTATGGGTGCGTACGACTTAAAATATATTCCTGACTTAAAAATGTCTTCTTGACCGAGACTTTTCTTTTGTGATGTAATGAGAATAAAAATGTACGGATTCTCAATTTATGGTATAGTGAAAAGGACTATAAGATGAATCGCTCATCTTATTAGTCTCAGATGACCATCATGAAATGGCCAATGCTTGGAGTCGCCACTGGTTATTTTAGGCTAGGCATGATCGGATGCCTATTGAAACCTATGTTTTCAGTTACGAAAGTCAAAACATCAATCCCGTGGTCTACGTAATACCAAGATTCGTTGTTTGGGTTTGGGAGTTGGTTATGCGTGATATGATACAAACCTCTTCGTGATGCCTAAAATTGGTACCTTACTAGCTATGTCTTATCTCGGTTTTGATTCTTTTGATCTTAACTTGTCATTATTTTGATATAACCCTTTTTAATGCATGAATCTTGTAGAAATATTCCAGGTTTTGATGAAAAAGATCTAATCTCATATATGCCTCGGAGAGATAAGGAATATAGAGATTTTCGATAAAAATGACTTCTGGATTTTACTTTGAAAATGGAATGTTCCATTTTGGGCACTAGAGAGATACCTACGTGAAAGATTACCTTTAATTTTATTTGAAATGTTTTGAAAGCATGAATGCAAATAATCATCACAAAGAAATCATGTTAGTAAGGAAATAAATGAAGTAACATAACATGGATCATTCAATGCAATGATAAGAAAATGGGTGGACTATTGGAAATTATCTCGCTATTAGCATTGATTATCTGGGAATAACCAAATCGACAATCTTTGAGTTGCATTTGGGTTTCTTGATTAAACAAGGTTTGTTTGACATGTTCATAGAAGTCCAAGAAGGAGAAAAAAGAATTAATTATAGTTAGAATATAGGGTTAGAGTATCCCTTTGGAAATGTGGGGTTGGAGTATCCCTATAGATGAAAAATCATTTCGACAAAGAAGGACTTTTAAATCTTGACAATTTTGAAAAGCGAAATTGGAGTATCCTCATGAAAGGTTGGGGTTAGAGTATCCCCATGGATGACAAATCATTTTGACAAAGGAAGGTTTTTTCAATCTCAACAATTTTGAAAAACAGGATTGGAGTATCCCCTCGAAAGGTCAGGGTTGGAGTATCTCTGTGGATGACAAATCATTTTGACAAAGGAAGGTTTTTTCAATCTCAACAATTTTGAAAAACAAGATTAGAGTATCCCCAAAAGTGACACATCTGACACCCTTTAGGAGGTCGAGTTGGAAAACTTAAGTTAGCAAAACCTTGTGATTTAGGGAATATATGAGCCTTTCAACAACTTTTGGCAAATGTAATTATTGTGAATGAGGATGGTAAAGATGTAAATATGTTTATGCCTTGATACGAGCCAATAGGAGGTCAAAGCATGTTCTCGAGTCTGATTGGGGTGATATGGAGACATTCAAATATCTCGAGATGAAATTCGGGAAAACAACTTAATTTTGACCATAACCAAAAATAGGGGATAGCATCGCGCTATCTTGCTCCCCGAATTTATTCTAAATTGGTTTGAAGGATTTAGAGGGTGGACAAGATACTGCTAGAAAGCTAACTCGATGAGGATCGGTCTACAAATATTCCCAATTTCCGAAGAAGTCATTTTCTGAGGGAATAAATTTTCAAATTCAGATTGATTGCTGGCAGAACATATGAGGGATAAGGTGTTTCAAAATTTAAAAAATCACCTCAGACTCATTTGGTATCAAAAAATTGCAAGCAATACCTTTCTGAAAAGGGAATTTCATGAATATTTTAGAAAAAAATGTTTAAAAATTTTGAAAAAATTATTTAGTGTGCCTGAACGGCCTAACCAGAATACATGTTTGGATTCCAAAGGTTCCAAACAGTTTAGACTTGAAAATCATAACTCTCTCATCCGGAATGATCCAGGGGTGATTAAGACATCATTTTAAAGATAATTTGACATGATTTAAGAGAAAAATATAAAAAAATCATGAAAAATTGTTTAGGATTTTAAAGTAATTTTTTAATTTTCAACAATTGTGCTGCCAGCAGGGGACAAAGTAAAGCAGGGGATATCTCTTATTTTTTTTGTCTACGGGTCCAAACTCGAGTCATTGTCGTTTGAACATCTATGACTGAAGGGCAAGAGTGGTATGAGCATCACGAACTCATTTGCATAGCCCTAGTGTAGTTTAGGGAGATGAAATAGCCCGTTATCATACCACTCAAGGTTTTGACTCAAAAACAAAGCACGAACATTTTGGGAATGAGTGCAAAGCCATTTTTGTTTGGAAATTGGAAGATTCAGGCTTGTTTAACCAAAATTCCAAATCTGGAAAACTTAATTTTCCCCAAGATACTTTGCTAACTTTAAGGAAATGCTAAGTCCATGCTAATCCTCATTGGTTAAGGTTAACATGCTTAGCTTGGGGGGTTTTTGCAAATCAGTTTTTGACAACCATTAAACATTCATTTTGACAAGGAGAAGACAACAAACATACAAGGGGATGGCACATAACATGACTAGGGATGCTAACTTTACCAATGGTTTAGACAAAGAAAGTGTTATGCATTGTGATAAGAAAATATCATGGATACTGAAAATGACAACGATTTATGCAAGCTAATGTGTAAATGTGCTTGAAATGTGTTAGGCTAATGATTCATACATGGATTAAGGATAACAAGATGCA
>JBBYHM010000003.1:8812721-8827306 GCA_038381775.1 Adansonia rubrostipa | reverse complement strand
GAAATCAATTTAACATTTAAATAAATATATATATCAAGTAATTATTATTAAAATATTTAAATGAATACTATATATATATATATGTCAAGTAATTTTTATTTATGATTTTTTAAATTGTAGTTTAAAATTAAGATTAAATAATTGCAACGGATAATTGAAAAATAGCAAATGATAGCAGTCTTTGGTATTGTTTTATCATCCCTTAAATTTTAATCTTATTTTTCTTTGAATATAACTATTTATTCATTTTGATTTAATTATTAGCGTGTGCAATTATATTTATATATGTATGCATAATATAACTTATAAGATATGTTGAATATTTGAGCTTATCGAATTGATTGTTTTAAGTATTAATATAATAATATATCATATTGTTATAACATATTATGTAACAAATTGATTTTACATAACAAATTAATTTTATATTTTTATTTTAACAAATATTGATATTAATAAATAACTGATTACGTCTAACATAAATAAAAATAAGTAAAATTCGACAACACTTAAGCCCAAATCCAACTCGAGACTAAATCCAAAAAGATTAAAACTCGAAAAAACTCGAATTTAAAAAGATCCAAACTTAAAAAAATCTAAACCAAAAAAAAAAATCAAACTTAAAAGATCCAAAGCGAAAAAAAAAAAAAAAAAACTGAAACCCAATATAACCTAAATTTCAAATTATTCAATCCAAACTTGTCCAATTATCACTTAGGGTTCCGGCAAAGCAAATGATAATGAAAATTCATTTTGGTTCAAAGATAAAAGACAAGTAAAAAGGCAACATAAGCAAAATTGCAAGTAATTGGAGACATAAGCAAAATTCATTATATTGTATTCATATAGCATTATAACTGTGTTTAAAATAGTTTAATATATTAATAATTTATAATATATAAATTTTAAAATATTTATATATTTTATATTATATTAATGTTATTTTTTATATTATTTTATGTTTTTATTATGTTTTTTATGTCGTGTTTAATATTATTAAGTTTAATTATAAAAAAAATAATAAAAAGCGGAGGAAATTCACTGACATCAACATAAGCAGCATCCAAATAAGAGACATTAATCTCCACTGAGACTCCACTTGAACTAACTCCATAAGTTTGTATAACCGCCGAGCCAATCAAGTCCACCAGCGATGCGGTGGCTCCGCCGTGCAACAAGTTAGCTGGGTTCTTATTTTGAACAATAATAAACCAGAAAAAAAAAAAAAAACCATATCAATAATCTTTACTCGGTTGGTTTTAGAATCTCAGTTCTAAAAAAAATTAAATAAAAAAAGGCAAGTGAAATTAATTTGAATTTTTGCAATGGATTGAAAGTTTCGGTTAGAGTTAGTTATACCATCAAATGAGGATGGACTTTCATGGAGCAAAGCAGTCGACCCTGTTCGATAAGCTCGACGCGGAGGAGGCCTTGCGTGATGAAGTTTCCGAAGGATCGGGAAGGCTTGTCACCATGGATGGTGGTTGTTACGGCGTTGTTGTCACCTCCACTGCCGCCACCTTTCTCCAAGTATTTCTTCACTGTTTCCAAGTCCATTTTCGATTCGATCGCCTCGTCTTGCAATTTTGCCAAACTCAATGTTTATATACAAATAAATAGCACACCATGCAATGCATTGCAAGGTGGAATTTTATTTTATTTTTTCTATAAATAAAAAAATCAGCCGGCCATCAGAGTTCTTCCATGAATTGTATCGGATTAAAATCAAATAATAAAAATTTTATTTGTTCAATCCTAAGCTCGAATCCATCAGTTGAATCTAAAAACATACCCATTTTTTATCAATTAAAATTTTATTAAACTCAGGTCCACTCTAAGCCTTGGACAAGAACTAGGCTTCTAATTCAGTTCATGGTCCTAAACTTGATCTAATTAAACTTTATCTTTATAGTCTAAAACAAATGTTCACGAATCGGGTTGTGATCAAAAAAGATTTTAAATTTTAAACTTAAATTCAAATTTATTGTTTATCTTAATAAAAAAAATATGAAAAAAATATTTTTATATTAATATTATTTTGATTTAAAAATACTATTTCGAGTTGTATTAAGGAAAAGAAAATCAAAACTCAATTCAAACAATCCGACTTGTGAACAGGTCTAGTCCTAAACTAAATCTTATCTTTAGATGTTTCTCGTAATTAGTCCCCTCTATTGAAGTGCCCTAAAACTTATTCTCAATTGTTTTTTCATCATATATTATATTATAATAAGATATAAAGCTATCCGATATGATATACTACATAGACGTACGTATGAAAATTTTATTTTTAGGACATATGTAGGATAATTTTAATGTTTTAGTTATTTATTAAATAAAACTTTGAATCAATTATAGATTACTTCAACCCCTTATTTAATTTCTTTTTTCCTTAAAAAAAACATATGTAAGCCCCAATTTTATTCTTTGATACTGTTTTTATTTTTGGTTTTGATTTTGTTTTGGATGTTACCTTTCGGTTTGTCCTAACTGGCTGCTTAGTGTAGGCCATGCAACCTTTAGCTTCAATTTAGTTCTAACTTAACATCTAACCATTTCTCTTTCTTTCTTAAGCATTCTAAACTGTTTTCTTGTTGTGTTTTTACTGGTTTTTGAATATATACATATATATATATATATATATATATATATATATTGGCTTTGTTCATTTCCTTTTTGTTGTTGCTAATACTTTTGATTCTGAATTCCCATCTCTTTCCTTGTCAGTGAGATTACCAGAGGTATGCTTTCAAATTCTTACTCAAAACCTTTTTCTTTTATCAGATTATTATTATTATTATGATGCAATCAAATTTTATTTAAATTCTTTTAGCAATAAATATATTCATATGATCTTTAAGACAAAAATGTTAGGTTTGGGTTGCCATAGTCCTTTATAGTACACTCATATTATTAGGGGATATAGCACAAATTTCTTCTTCTTCTCTCTGTTTTTTTAATATAAATGAACTGATGACTGCATATCTTCCTCCCACTATACCTATAAATAAGAGAGTTGAAGGTTTAATGATTAATTGAATGGATAAATTGGTTGAAGGACAAAATTGAAACGAAGGAAAAATGTGGAGACAAATATGAACACATTTCACACTATAAGAATGAAAGCCGAATGTTGGGATATGTCTCCATGTTGGTTGTTTTGATATTTCAATTACATATAGATTACCAGCAAAATAGGTTAATGAGCATTTTGTCCTAATTTCAATTTTTAGAAATTATTGGGAATTAATTATTCTATTTAAAAATAATTGATTCAATATCCATGTGATTTTAGGCATATAAATATTGTTAGATATAACTTTCTTTCTTTTCTTTTTTTTTCTTTCATTTTCTTTCCTATCAAACATAAGAGTTAACATATATATATATATATATTAAGTCCAATCTAATTGGCCTGATTTTAACAATTATAAGTTTTAGAAAATCATCTTTTTTATGTATTCAATAATAAACTTTAGACTTTTTTCCCAATGTAAATGATGATTGTATGTTTTATATAGAGCTCAAAAAAAAAAAATCGTAGCATTTACACATGTAAGTGGTGATGAAGATTTGCATATTGAATCTTTCTATCAAAAGGAACCCCAATTACCCAGAAGGGGCAAAAATGCCCAATAATGTAAACCCACCAAAAATTTAGGTCTTTAAATTGGAGAAAAATGGAAAAAGACCAATCTTTAAACCATATTGCATTAGGATTATGTAATTCGCCCCCCGCCCCCAACTAGTTGGGTCAAATAGGCCAACCCTTTATCATGCACCAGCCATCACAAGTTTCAACAAATACCTGTAAACAATATGTAGTCAACAAGTGAAGATGACTCAACTCAAAAGAACAACCAGCATTAATTTACTCAATGGAGGATTGGGGTTCTTGAAGAACATGAATTTAGGAAAATTTCGGAAACAATTTACTTGTTCAATAGATTTCGTCTGGCCATTCACCACTCATCTCCTTGGTTGTGTGATAGTTGTCATGATAGTAGCATAAACCTATGCTTGAGTTCGGGTGTATCACATATGGGTATGTTCAATTTCTTTTATAAGTTTTTTCATATATTTGAAATGTTATATCCTTATACTCATATCAAAAAATGTATTGGAAAATGGTACTTAAAAAACAATGAAGAGTCTAAAGCAACGTAGGCAAAAACCATTATCTTTACTTCCTTGTAGGCATGATTTTAATATCAACAAAAACTTGATTATTTTCTCAAGCATTTCTTTACCTTGTAAAGTTCCTGACAGGTAAGGTAGGTCTCTAAAGACAATACCAAGAATACCCAAAATGTCTTCATCAGTATTCAGAAAAGAAAATAAAAAAAATTCCATCCTTTCAGCTAAAATATATATTCATCCCTCATTTATGCTTAATTTCCAATATCATGCACTATAAATGAGAAACAAATTTGCAGGTGGGAACTTGTTGCAGGTCACTCACAAGAAAGCTGGAAGTAAAAGCTTTGTATAAAGAGAAAAGTGCCTATGGAAAAAGCTGCAAGCCAGACCGCAACCAGTTGTAAACCCTTGACCACTTTTGTGCAAACAGACTCGAACACTTTCCAAGAGGTCGTGCAGCGGTTAACAGGTCCACCGGAGAGTGATGCAGTGCAAGGAGCGGCTACGAAGGGTATGGGCTTAAAAAGGCCGGTTTCTAAACTCCATGAAAGAAGGCAACACATGAGGCCCAAACTCGAGATAGTAAAACCCCCCTTGAGTTTTAAACCTGCTACATCCCCGTCACGATCGGGCAGCTCTAGTCTTCTCGCAAGTCCTGTGGGCACTCCGTCGACAATTTTCTCCAAGCTATCCCTGCTAGAAGAGGAAAACAGAGAAGATTCAGCAAAAAGTGAATTGAACACAGAAGAAGAAGAAAAAGCTATCAAAGAGGGACGCTTCTATCTCCATCCATCACCACGGTCAAGAGCAGGAAAAACGGAGCCAGAATTACTTGCTTTGTTTCCTCTAACATCTCCAAGAACAAACGACAAAGCATGATTTTACTTTTTTTCTTTCAATAACTAATTATACCTCGTATTGGGACTAATAAAACTTATAAATCAATTTGCCTCATTAATTGTCTAGATGTCATGTCTGAATTTCTTATGACACATGCATGGAAGAGTCATAAAACCTAGACGTTCTTCAAAATAACAATTAACATTAGAGTGCAGATGGAATGCCAACTTGAAACATTTATTGAACCATGGAAGGGTCGTCAAAGCTATACTCTCTTCAGCATAGCAAGCTGTAATATGTTTTCGATCATACCATGTTTCCCTTCTACCTGCAATCAGAAATATGTAATCAAAGAACTTTTAAAGTACTTTTTTCCCTTGAAAAACTGGTTTCCCTCTCTAAAATCCTGCATTATGTTTAGAGTACATGAAGAAAAAGTAAAACATATTTAAATAAGAATAATCAAATTCATTACAACTGATTCATCAAAGATAACCAAATCCAAATAGTGAATTACTGTGGTAAGTACAATAGAACATTATCTAATTTTACAAAAAGGGATTAACTTATACTAAGAAATATCAAATGAAAAATAATAAAAATCATGGAACATTATCAAATTGATAATCAAATGATATACCCATCGAGAGCGTTGGTTGGAAAAGCCACAATACGGAGGGCGGCTGCAAGTGTGCAGGACACTGATGGTGGTTTTAAGTGTTAGGAGAGCACATCGCTGATGCTACATAGCTAATATGCGAATAACTATGACAAGAGGCATTTTAAGGTGGTCTCATGTTTCTAGAATCTCTAAACAATGTGAAGGCATGACAATAAGGGGAACTACCCATAGGCAAGGGAGACTAAGAAGAGCATAGTAACAACCATCTGTTCAAGTATCTAGCAACTGGAAAATAAAAAAAAAAGGAATTTTTAAACCAAATATTAAAACTCATTATTATGAATGTTATCAAAAAGGATATTTAAGATGTAAAAAATAGAAACTTCATTATGGATAAAGTATACGGCTGCCACTGCAAAAGTGCTGTTCGATTCTGTCATATTAGCATGCACAGAATATGCAAATAGTTGCCATACCATAAGCACTATTTAATCCCAACAGACTGGCAAGACAGTAATTACACTCCATAATATGCAACAAGATTGATTCGAATATCAACTTAGAATTGTAAAACGGCTACCAAAGCTGTCCATGTTACTTAGATACTGTAGAAATCCAACAATTATACCTATTATGCATGCATGGAGGCTTTCAGAAAACACAGAGAAATACCTCCACAATTGTCCAAACCAAATAAAAAATGCTTTCATTATGCTGAAAAGCAAATTTCATATGCGAATGAGCTGCATCATCAACACACACTCCTATAAATTACACCACAAATTATAGAAATAATTCAAACCAGAAAATCTATCCATTGATTAGCAGGAACTAGGGAGATATGAAATACACAGTTAGAGAAGCCACTAGAAAAGAACTGAGATCAGACTCTAAAGGATAAAATCTAGCTATATCATAGTCAAAGAAATAATGCCAAAAACTTACTACCTTAAAGAACATAAAATAGGAATTAATAATAGCCAAGCAAGCTTAATAAAATCAAGCCTCGAAGAAAATCAAAATAAAATAGATCTTGATGGTAACTATATTAGCATGATAGCTTATAAATCAGTCCGGAATTAGATGAATATCGTAATTCCTGATTTTCTTAAACTTAATCTTGAATTTATTTAACTTTTTTTTTTCTGACTAAACTCATTTTCAAGATTTTCTTTGTGCTAAACTTGAGTTCCGCCTGATTGGAGCTCAAGCCCTCTGGTCTCTACCAAGCAGAGCATAAATCATAACATTATGTTTCTTTCCTTGGTTCATCTCATTTGCAGCTTTAGTAATGATGAAAGCCTAAAAGATCAGTCAGTTAACACCAACAGAATTTCATACTACTTCAGATAAAGGATGCAGTAATACGCTTGTTAATCAGGAAAAGGGAACCAACACAAATAGAAAACTTTAAGGTCATGATGCAGAACAAGCAAAAAGAACATCCTTCGGATATATGGTGACATAAAGAGAAGAAAGTAGAAAGTATATGATGAACCTGATATTTCTGAAGTTGCAACAAGTGAGCAAGACCAGCGCACTGCACATTATTAGAAATTTTAGCTTTCATATATGTTGAACTTAAGTAGAAAGGATACACAGAATTTTCAGCTATTGAACATCAAAATAATATTTAACTTTAAGCATTCAACTTACTAATTCACTCAACGATCAATGAATACCCATCTCCTCAAGAAGACTGACTAATAACTTATGGGCTCATTCAACTCCAAAAACAAAAATGACTAAGTAGTCCAAAAAGTCTTCATCCTTGTCATTGGAGAATCACCTTCAAAATGAAAAATAGGATTTAAGTCAATAACTGTATTTAGAAATTCAAATGATTTTTTTTTTTTCGAGTTAACTAAATCACTGCAGAAGCAAAAAATCAACTCAGATAGTTTAACTGAAATCTTGGCTACTCATTCAATTCATCGGTTGAAGTTGAGGAATATCAATTCCAACAACTAAGACTAGAGTCACTTGAGGTTCCAATTGATCTGATCCGCTTAATTAGAATGCCCTTTCCGCCAAAGCATTCACTCTGTCAAGATTTTGGTCTATAAAATCAATGGTTATTGACACTTCAGTGGCATTATCCTTCTTTTATGAAGCTCTAAATGCCATACATGAACATATTTATCTTATCAAACAGAAATGGTTCCTTCATTTGTTGATCCAAGGTACTTAAAGTACCATAGATAATTTCCCTCTTTGGATGAAAATAATCTCCAGCTATGAAGACATTATTTCTCTCCTCCAATTCAATCCAGCTGCATCCTGCAGGTTTTTTCAAATCTCTTGTTCTCATCAGTTTTCTCACCTCCATGACACTATCCCATCTAGCATCTGCTGCGTATAGGTTTGAAATAACCACATAGTTCCCAATATTACTAGCTTCAACCCGGAAAAGGTGGTCTGCCACAACACGACCCAATTCCACCTCGTGATGAATCTTACAGGCACCCAACAATGCACCCCACACATTGGCATTAGCTTCAATAGACATGCCAGCAACCAAAGCATATGCATCATTGATTCGACCTCCTCGAGCTAGAAGATCCACAATGCAAGCATACTGTTCGATGCTTGGTTTCATTCCATGAGCAGTTTCTAGTGAATTAAATATTTTCAACCCTTCATCTACCAGGCCAGCATGACTGCAAGAGGATAAAATTGCAGTAATGATAACATGATCTGGCTTCAACCCCAACTCAAGCATGTAAGAGTAAAGGCAAAGCGCCTCCTTACCCATACCGTGCATTGCATACCCACCAATCATTGAAGTGAACATAACCAGATCCTTAACAGGAGCTAAATGGAAAAGCTTATGAGCACCCCATATGCAGCCACATTTTGCATAAACATCTAAAAGAGCTCCATTCAAGCGCGTATCTTGATAACAAGCTCTTATAGCATAACCATGGCACTGCCTCAACAAGTAAACAGAGGCCATTTGAGCACATACTGGAAGGACACCCATAATAGTCACTGCATCAGGCTTCATTCCCTGAACTTGTAAGTCATGGAAAAGGCTGAGAGCCTGACCATGACAATCATTTTCAACACATGCTTGAACCATCAAATTCCAAGAGGTGAGATCCCTTACAGGCATCCCATTAAATATCATAAATGCATCATCATATGATCCAGAAATCAAATAACCTGAGATCATTGAATTGAGTGTAACCAAATTTTTCCTCCCCGATAAACTCCGAAAAATCCTGGAAGCATATCCCATTTTACCACATTTGGCGTATGCATCAATTATTGCATTTATAACAGTAGGTTCATTATCACCTAGCAACATACCAGCCTTGAGGCAATAGCTGTGAGTTTCTTTAACCTTTACTAGACTTGAAAGACGGACACAAAACCGTATTATGGCTAAGATGGTGATGAAGTCGGGCCTAAATCCTTCCCCAAACATGCATTTTAAATGTTCCTGAAACATAGAATCATATTCACACTCTGCAAAGGCATCAAGAATGGAATTCCATGATACCAAGTCTCTCCAAAGCATCATCAAAAATGTCTGATATGCGGCTCCTGTGTCATTGCACTTTGCATAGAAACTAACAAGGGCATTTCCCACTGGTGTATTCGCAAATAAGCAAGAATGCCGAAGAATATACCCGTGGATCATTTTTCCAACCTGGAGATCTTTTAAGTGTGCACAGGCAGAAAGAATGCTAACAAGAGTAGCAGAATTTGGCTCAAATGTTTTTGCAGAGAGTAATTCTTGAAACAAATCCAAAGCTCTCGACGAATAACCATTTGCCACATATCCGGCAATAATAGCATTCCAGGAAATCAAATCTCTTGATTCCATCCTTTGGAACAATAATTCAGCTTTATCCATATGCCCAACTCGCAAATAAAAGCTCACCAAGGCATTGCAGACAGAAACATCTCCCCCCACCTCAGTCCATCTCAGCAAAAAACGATGAATTTCCTTCCCCAAGTAGCAGGCAACATTCTTAGTGAAAGATGCGCAAACGGGTAGAATATTCACAATTGTTGAATCATTAGGTGCAATTGGTCCTTTCAGCATCTCTTTAAACAATCTAAATGCGTCATCCAATAAATTATTCTCAGAAAAACCTGCAAGGATTGCATTCCACGATACAACATCTTTGTCAACAATGCTACAAAAGGCAGCATAAGCATCTTGTTTTACTAGTCCACATTTAGCATACATTGATATTAGTGCATTCCCAACATTCGTATGTGCCTCCAATCCGGACTTTATCACGTAGGAATGCACAATCTTCCCTCCATCTAGATCTCCTAATCGAGCATAAACAGGGAGAGCAATAGCAACTGTAACACCATTTGGCTTTGCTTCTTTGGAAACACGCATTGAATTAAACAAACCAAGAACTTGATCATTATATTCCCAATAACCCGACAACCCGGATAAGACAATGTTCCAAACAACAGGATCAGAAGTACGCATTTGTCCAAATAATTTCTGACAATCACGGAGAGCACCAGACTTAGCATACACGTTAAGCAGAGCTTTGGACACGGAGTAGCAAGAGAAATGACCCAGTTTCACCACACAACCGTGAAGAGCCCTTCCCAAAACGGTGGTCCGAAGCGCAGTGCAGGATTTAAGAATGGCTGCAAGAACTTGGTGATCAAGTCCAAAACTTGATGAACACCGCAACTTGTGAATAACAAGGGATAAAGCTTCAGAATGCCTACCATGTCTGGTACAGTCAGTAAGCATACCAATCCAAGGTTTGCACTCTGTTTCTGGCTGAAGCATTTCCTCAAGCAGCTCTTGCACAAAGAAAAAAAAAACAAACAAATTTCCACGACACGTACTTCTTCAGTTAATTAAAAACACTGGTTAGCGAACGCAACGTTTAAGGTATCAATTCATCCAAAAGAAAAATTCAAGAATAAGATTAGGATTCGATGCTATAAGATTAGAATTCCTCCTAAAATTTTTTGTTACTGGATTCCCCTGTACTTCTACCATATCCTTCATTATAAATATAAAGAAACGATGGAGGGTAAACCGGTCCCAGTCGGGTCCCAATTTTTTAAATTTCTTTTTAAAAATTATTTTTATATTAAAATTTATATTTTTAATTAAATTTAAATAAAATTTTTTATTAAAATATTAATTTAAATTGATTTAAATTATTTAATAATATGTGTTATTTTATTAATTCAATGGATGGATTGAAATATTTTATTTTATTTTTTAATTAAGTTTTCATCTTACGAAAATCGTTAAAAAATTCGTTCATTTTGTTATGTCTGCATCATAGGTTAGTGTCATATCTTATGCCAAATGAAAATCTACGTGACAAAATTATGAAACTTCCATCATAAGTTGGGACTTAAACGAAACTAACACAAATTTACATTGCATTTTAAATTAGCAGCCATAGAGAGTTCTTTTTTTCCCCGAAAAAAATTAATGGACTTTAGTGACTTTTAGTCCAATTGATGACACTATATATACAACTTTTCAACAAGTTTGCAATGTTTTGAGTAAATCTGTTTACGTGTTGGATTATGATTTAAAATAAATTAACATTTAAGTTTTTATTTAGCTTTTTTTAATAATTCAAATTTATTATTTAAATATATTAAAATATTAAATTTTATTTTTATATATTATATATTTTTATAATTAAATTTAAATAAAATATTATTTTAATATTTAAACAGTGATTTAAATTATATCAAATCATATCACAAAAATTAAAATTTAAACTCGAACCAAACCTATCAAGCTAGACAAATTGTCTAATCCGTAAAGAGATCTACTCTCACATTGCTTAGTGATGATTCGCCATCTTTGCATGAAATGCACCCGTCGATTGATATCCTCTATCGAACTTGTAAAATAATGAACATTCAATCTTTGCAGATCTTTGAAGCTAGGCGATGGAATCCAAGGTGAAAAAAAAGAGACCACAGGTTAAATTAACGTGACCATCGATTTTTGAATCAATCGATTGAATTGATTTATTAATTTAAAAAAATTTTAAATATTTTTAAAAAAATTTTAATATTAAATATATTAAATTATTGATTAAAATATGTATTTAATTTAGTAATATAGTTTTTATTATAATATTTAAAGATTATGAGTTTAAATTTCATTAAATATAAAAAAATTATTAAAAAAATAATTAAAAAATAAAAACCTTTAACAAGAATTTTCTCGACTGGGGACATATCACAAACTTTTAATGGCAAATAGATCATTCGTTATTAGGTTGAGAACAAGCTAATAACTAAACAAGTTATCATAGGATAAAGATTAAACTGGTTGAACGCCAAACAAAAATACGTATACAATCTTGTTTTTTATTTTGTTCTCGATAAACAGAGCAATTTTTTTAAATCAACAATTGCATGTAAAATTGCTTACGAGTCGTCAAAGTTAGACTATGATACCGAAAAAAATATAAAATTTAAGTTTTAATTCAAATTTGATCTGATTCGATTTAGTTCAATAACTTGAATTTACTATGCAATAAAAAATAAAATATTAATAAAATTATTTTTAATTAATATTTATAATTTTATAATTAAATTTAAATAAAAATATTATTTTATTAATTAAATAATAATTCAAATCGAGGTGAATTGAATAAAAAACACAAATTCTGACTTAACACAAAATTAATCTTTTAGATTGGTTCTTTTTGGCAATTTTGCATTAATAAATGAAATGAAAAAAAGAAAGAAATGATATATTTACCTATTGTTTCGAAAGAAAAATAATTAAAAAAAATCTTAATTATCATTGTTTAGTTAAAGAGTAAAAAAATAATTTATTATAATATTATTTTTTTATTATAATATTTTTTTATAAAATAACAATTTTAAATAAGAAATAAAATAAAATTCTTAGAACATCAATATTAATAATATGATATATGATATTAATTTGATTTTTTTTTAATTGTACATGGGCTTTTACGGTCATATATTGATTTATATTTAAAAATTCTTTAAGCATTTTTTTTCATATTTAAGAATTGAAAAATAAAATAAGGTAATAATAGATATTTTCAGCTTTTTAAAAATTAAATTTAATCTTTTTTTTCCTTTCCTCCACTTTTAACTTAGTTTGTGGAATTAAAAGACGTCGAATATCTTTCTCTTTTTTTTCTTTATTATAATTGAAAATTTGAAATACAATAGGAATAGTTTTTCAACCATTTTCGTTTTCTCTTCTCAATCTTGACTCTAAGGCAAACGCCAGAGAAAAAGCAAGGGCCCCCTTGCCCTTCAACTTCTGTCATTTTTTAATTTAAAAAAATAAAAAATAATTTTATTTTACCTTTCCAACAGATTTATGTTTTAATCCATCTCTTCACCGTAGGATTCTTAATTTCGTTGTCGTTATTTTAAGAGTTAGTCCATCATTATCCGGGTCAAAGGTAAATATCAAGTCGACCACTTCCTTTTGTTTTTTATCTCCTTTTTTTTTTTTTCGCTGGACAAAAAAAAAAAAATGCAAGAAAGTCAAAACATAGAGTTTCCATTTCCTTCCTTTCTTAATCATTAATCAAAATTTCATTTTATAAATATTAAACTTATTAAAGTTAACGATTGGGCCCCTTAAAAATATATATATATATATATGATCATATTATATTTAATTTAAATTAAATTTAAATATAATATTAATATTATTTTTATTTATTTAAGTTTAACTTACTTCAAGACTTTGGATATCAAATTTCATTTTATAAATATTAAAGTTATCAAAGTTATTGATTGAGCCACCTTAAAAGGTATATATATAATTATATCATGTTTAATTTAGATAGATTTAAATATAATATTAATATAATATTTATTTATTTATTTAAACTTAATTTAATTTAAGACTTTAGATATCGAAGTCTATTTATGTTAACTCAAATTTATAAATAGATATTTTTTTTATCTAATCCATCCATATTATTTTTATTTAATCTTTTATAATTTATTATTGTTAAATTTTAAATAAGATAATTTATTATATAACATTATACATTTACTATTTATATGATATACAAATACAAAAATACCACATATTATTATATAATTAAAAAATAAATTAAATCTGATTTGAGCTTTAAATGTTAGTTAAGACCCAACTTGTATTTTAAATAATTTTTTTGAACTTATTTTTTAAATTTAATAATTTTATTCTAATTTTTTTAATATCAAATGAATTTTTAAAATAATTTAAATCTTAATGAGTACATTGAAAATATTAAATTTTCTTGCTCCTGTACCTACTTGGTGATTCTTCCGAATCCAATTCAGTGTTGTTAGCCAGCAGATCTCATCGCTTCATCGACACAGGATTAAAATAAGCACAAGGAATGAATGTAGACTCTATCTGTCCAATTCAATAAGTTAAATTATTATTATTTTAATTTAAATTCAATAATAAAAACATATAACCATTGTATAAAATATAATTTTTAATTTTTATTATTTAAATAATAAATTATTAATTATGTTTAAATCTGACTTAATTTAATTAAATATTAAAAAAAAATTATAAGATATGATCCGGATATGATCCGGTTCAGCCCGTGATAGGTCCAGAGACATCCCCTCACTTCTTTCTTGTAACAAAAGTTAACAAACACCGACTTAAATAAAAGCTCTTATAGGATAATAATATATATTTTTTTGATTGATTGATTGATGATCAAAACGAACCCACAGCTGCTCTGTCCCTCATCCCAACACTAACCTCTTAACAACCAAACAACCCCTTACTATCTTTTTCCCTCTCGTCTTGTCCTCTTTTCTTCTTCTTTCTTCTTCCTCTCCCCCCCTCGCTTTTTTTCCAGGCAGAACACTCCTCACCCTATCCGATCCATCTATTTTCTCTGTGAAATCTCATATCACGCGCTCTGAATCTGCCCCACGCGCCACCGAATCAACTATGGTCGTCAACGGCATGCCCGTGAAAAGGATGAAGAGAAGAGTAACAGCCGAT
>JBBYHM010000003.1:8775904-8788095 GCA_038381775.1 Adansonia rubrostipa | reverse complement strand
CCCCACGCGCCACCGAATCAACTATGGTCGTCAACGGCATGCCCGTGAAAAGGATGAAGAGAAGAGTAACAGCCGATCTCTACGACTTCCTCACGTTCCCTTCACCTGCCTCTGGATCTAGATCTAGCGTTTCCACGCCGTTTCGTGCCAACATCAGGTCGTTCCTGATGAAGCACGCGCTCATGCCGCCTCTATCTTCGCTTTTCCCTCACATGATGACCTGGCAGATCGTGTTCAGAGTCGGTGACGCGACGGACAGCTCCGATCCCTCCTCCGCCGTTGTCTGCCTAGACGTGGTGGAGGAGGACGTCGCTAGATCTAGATCCGTCTACTGCGACCAGTGCCGAGTCGTTGGTAAGTGGGAAACTCGGACAGAGTCATTGACCGATTCTGTTTTTCACGCATCTCTAGGCACTTTCTCCGTGTTTCCCTTTTTTTGTCGGTTGCTCGCCGGTTGCAGATTTCGCAGATGGCGAGGAAAATAGCAAATCCTAATAAATCAGCTTAAATTAATAATACTAAAAAATAAAAATAAAATTTGCTAGTACTATTTTTTTATAAATCCAAAATTAGAAAAATTAAGATAATCTCTATCTCTAGTAGTAACAATAATAAATATAATTTAACGGGACATCATCTGTAAATTAATTAATTAAATGCGAATATCTCCCGAGAAAAAAAATGAACGGTCAGTTTACTTGATTTTGGGTTGGATTGATATTATAATTAATAATTAATTCATTATATTAAAGATACTATATATCTGTGGGTAGGGGTGCGGGGCACGTGTGTTTGATTGGTGGGTTTTTGATGTTGACCGGACAACGAGCATTTAGGAGCTGTCAGACAGCTGTCATTGATACATTAATATTCTTATTTTACTATTATACCCCTTCTAAGTCTTCTTCCCAAGTGCTTCTAACTTCTGTGTTTCTCTTTCTTTGCTATCCAATTGTCTTTTGACATGTCATCTTCCAACATATTTTATTTTTATCTTTTTTTTATAAACATTTTGAGTAAGTTCTCGGTCATGGGGCAAATGTTTCAACTGTAGTAAAGTTTGCTTTTGAATTTATTGTACTCTAAACAACTTACGATCATAAGAAATCAGGATTAGCATTTGATGTCTTTGATTCTTTTTTTTTTTTTCTTATTGTTTGTGCCGGAAGTGGTACAAATGGAAAAATATTGCTTATACATTTTAGCATGAACAGATGTTTCATATGTTGTGTGAATCCATAGAGCTTACCCAATAGTTTGGGATTTTTTAGTTTTGGTAAACTATTGTAATTATTATTATTGTTAATATCTTGTTGATGAATGTTAGGGTGGAGCGGCCATCCAGTATGTTCAAAACGCTACCACTTTATCATAAAGGCTGATGGTAATTCCATTGGTGGCTACCATAAACCATGTGTGCGCTGTGGAGATACCCTGCATTTGTCAGAATTAAGGTTTAACTCATTGTCTTCTCCCCTACGTTTGTTTCTCTCAACTAATTGTTATCTTCTTGTGTCCATTTATTATATGTTATGTTTTATACACGTCATTTCTTCTCGGTATGCATGGGTTATATATTATGGTGCACAACATGCATGGATTGTTGGGGTCGTCTACTCTCCAACTTCTTGCATGTATATCCAACTTTACTGGTGGTCTGAACTTTGACGCCATATGTGATTGGCCAAACTGGTATTATAATATAATTTACCTGCATTGCTCCGACTCTTATTTTTTTTAAGTACCTGTGTTTTACTCTTGTATTAGACACATTTTTCGACAAGGGTATAAGGATATGACCTTTCAAATATATAAAAAACTTAGTAAAATTTGAACACACTGTGTAGGACACATAACCTGTCTTGAAAACACGTGTCAGACACTTATTCTTATCTGATATCCACATCAGAGTCCGATAACATAGTAATTTTGGCACTAGCATACCATGTTGGCTGTACATGAGTGATCATGCTAATCTGTTATCTTTTTGCCCGCTTTGATCTTTTTATGGTTGTTGACCTTATAATTTATGCTGTAATTTTGTACGTCATTTTTTGTAGGTGCAAGTCGTGCAGCCATGTGACAACTACAGATGACGTTGAGGATTGGGTGCATCACCAATTGGAGGACACCACTCATCTTTTGCATGGTGTAATCCATTCTAATGGCTATGGCCACCTTCTTAGGGTCAATGGCAGGGAAGGCGGTTCAAGGGTTCTTTCAGGATGTCACATCATGGACTTCTGGGATCGACTATGTAAAACCCTTGCTGTCAGGTCAGAAATCTTAGTGCTTGTTTCCTTACAAATTTGATCCTATATGGCCAATAATGATTGCTCTCTTTGTCGTGCAAATCGCATTCTTCAAGTTATTGCTTATGCTGTTTCTTCAGTTTGTATAAGTCTGCAAATAATGCAACTAATTGGACAATGTTAATCGAGATTTTGCAATATACATATGCTGACTTATGTTATCTTTTTTTTTTCCCCTTTTCAAAAACCCAAAAAAAGGAATGAAAAAGAACTTATTTACAATTGTTATTAATATCTTCCTTCAAATTATCCATATTGGTCATCAAACTCTACAAAATTATATAAGTACCTTGTAAGTTATTTGGAGATATTTGATTGGGCTTGTGTAAATTCTTTTTCTTGCCAAAAGGAAAATGATCAGGCATGTCATTTGGTGCTGATGGTTTTCTGTACATGTATGTCCTATTTAAGGGCTTTGCAATAAAATTTCTTTGATAAAGTTATGATCAGTGCATTTTTTTTTGGTGTGTATCTTGTTTAATACGGTTGATAATTTGCATATTATTTGCTTGGATGCATTTAGCGGAATGATTGAAATTAGTCATGGTATTGAATTATTGTCTTACTGTTTTGCCTCATATCAACAGAAAGGTGAGCGTGATGGATGTGTCAAAAAAGTATGGGTTGGAGTACCGGCTACTTTATGCCATTACCAAAGGCTGTCCATGGTATGGGGATTGGGGTTATGAATTTGGTGCCGGTAGTTTTGCCCTGACATTTGATGCCTATAAATCAGCAGTTGAAACTCTTTCTAGCCTTCCATTATCCACCTTTCTGCCACAAGGATTGAAACCCAGCACCCGTCTGCAATACTTAATCTCATTTTACCAGTCTTTATCAAAGTGTGAGCTTGTAAATATAAGGGACCTCTTTTGTTCCCTGATGAGGTTGATCCATGATGCCCATAAGTCTTCCTCTAGGGTTGGGGATTCTAGCTACAAGAAACCACGTACTTCTTCAGGGGGTTTATCATGGAGTAGAGCTGATATTGGACGTGTTGAAGAGGCCATGTTTAGAGTGCTTCGGGCAGTTTCTGGGTCCAACTGGGTAAGTTTCCGGGCTCTTAGGGGAGCTGTCTGCAGAGTGGCTGCTCCAGCACTCCTTGATCATTGCCTCATGGAACTCGGTGGGAAAATCGCAGCAGAAGGAATGGTTGTTAATGCAAGATATAATCCTGATTCAGGCGCTCTTGAGTATAGGTATGTGATTTGGTCTCTTTAAATGCCCTTTTACTAATTGACACAAACTTGTCTTTGGCCGGCACAGTTTTGTATTTTTGTGGCTAAATATTAAATAGCCATCGAAATTTTCAATTGCTGAACAATTTTTATGATTATAGTATATTGATCACTTATAGTAAATATTCTAATTTATAGTCTTGATCTGTTACAGACTGGAGCCTCAAAATGTTTCGACAAACACCACTCGCAGTGAGACTTGTGTTGCTAACTGTCCCCCATCCGAGGAAGTTCTTAAACAGGATCTTAAATACTTGTACGAATCCATACTCCATCCTCAAAGCATGTTGAACTGCACACCTGATATAATAAGAAGTCTGGCCATCAGCTCGGCTGAGAAGCTCCTTGACTGCAAGCAATTTGTGAAAGATTACGAGCGTGAGAAGCTATCGAGCGGGAATGGAGATTTTGTTTGCATCTCATGCCAGTTGGAGCTCGTGGATCAACATGAAGAAATTGCCCCAGATCCACCTGCAGAATTAGTGGTGTTACCAGTAAATGCTACCATATCAGACCTCAAGATCGAAGCTTCAAAGGCTTTCCAGGAAGTATATTTGGCATTCAGAAGATTCCAAGCTGAAGAGTTGCATGGCTATGGCGGTGTAGACGATTCCACCCAGGTCAAGCTCTTGTTGGGGTCTACAAATTCAGTTCGAGTTCGAGGGAGATGCCCGGGAAAAAATGGGCTCAGTAAATATAGGTTGGAAAGAGGGATGGAAAGGTGGACGGTGGATTGCAAATGCGGAGCGAAGGATGATGATGGGGAAAGGATGATGGCTTGTGATGTTTGTGGGGTGTGGCAGCACACAAGGTGTTCCGGAATTAACGATTCGGAGGCAGTGCCAGCGAAGTTTGTTTGCTACCGATGCAGAGAGTCACTGCAGATGACTCCAACTGTCGGACAGTGTAAGAACGAGACCGTCTCATCTCTGAGTAGCAGCAAAAATGGCAGCTTTGGAAAGAGCTTAACAACTCATGATGTACGTTGAAATCCCGCGCTGTTTTCTGGTGTGTTTTCAAGGGAGGTTTCATTGCTGGGGCCCTTAAAATCAAAACATGTACATAAAAAAGAAAACTGGCTTAAACTCATCAAGGCAGTTGTTTTCCTCTGATCAGTTGTTTTGTTTCTTTGTATATATTTTGTTAAGTTTATTTAATTTAAAGAAGGAAAGAAAAGGGGGGTAAAGTACAAAGAATGATCATTTCTGTTTTGTGTTTTATTCCAATTTTTTTTGGCTTTCTTTCTATTCTTTTTATCCGAGTTATAGTCTAATTGGCCATAAGTAGCAGCGCGTATTAAATCATCGAATTATTCGGATTTGAATCTAGTCATTAGAATTCGGATTCTAAGGTCAATCGAATTCAAGTCGTTGCTTGTTGTTGAAATCAATTGTCAATGTTGACTTTCGGAACACTAATCATTTCCGAAAGAGAATTTATTGATGCTCTCCCGGTTGGTTTGGACCCTATGTATGGTAATTTACTCTATAGGTTACGTCTCTGATTCAAAGTCCAAGATGACCCAATTGTGCCAAGCAAAAGAATAGAAGCATTTGGCATTTTCATGCATACTCCACTTGGCTCGGGGATATAACCAAGTAGAGTTTTCCTTTTGTAACTGGATTTTTACGAGGAAGAGGGTCAGAACATGCCACTAATAAGACTACTAAGATAAGATGGGTTTTCAAGAACAGAGAAGAGGTAGGATTAAGGATGGCAATGGGTGAGTTCGGGATGACGATTACTTAATCTCTTTTAGCGCCACTTCTGTATGAATATTGAGAATATCTATTCTTATATGGATGGCAAGAAAATTATAAAATGAATAAAGATTTAAATTAAAAAATACAAATTTAAAAAATTAAAAAAAAAATGTAGATTTAGATTATTTATTTACAAATATAAGCGGGTTTGGGTAAAATTTAATGCTTATATTTTAGGTTGGATGAGACTTAAGTAAGTATACATAATGTTGGTGCCATATTTAGGCTCGGTTTGACTCTGCCATTTTTTTTTTATTTGAGCTTATATGGTTTGATTATTCTCTTCCATGGTGTGTAAATAGTAGGTTAAGGTTTCAAATCCTTTTCCAAAGGAAATTTTTTACCTTTGGAATTTTCAGAAAACCATATACTTGATATCCATTCCTCTTTGTCCACCTTATGAGATGATGAAGCAGAACTTGGCAGATGTTGAATCCCTTCCCCTTTTAATTTAAAGCATATAGAAGCTTGACTTCACATGATAGATGCCATCTTTGCTCGGTTGAAATCTCATCTATTATTATTAAATATAATCTTAATCATTATTTATAAAAATGATGATAATCTATAAATGAATCTTATAAGTACAAATGATATCGAAAAGCAATAAAAGAATAATGGAGAGATCTTGACCCATCCGCTCAATGGCCACACTAATTCATCATTTCCACCAAGATTTACCAATTGGGAAGTTTCCTGTACAAGCCAATTTTACTTCTCACCCCCTCGCCCCACCCAATCCACAAGGATCAATAAATTAATTAAAACATCTTTAAACTTTGGCCACTAGGCACCACCAACTAAAAGTTTACATTATAATTTGCAAAATGATTGTCCAAAACAAAGCTTAGCTGATATAAAAAGGTAATTACAGCTTTCTCCCGGTCTCAAATAATCTATAACTTGGCATAAAAAATATTATCAATTCATCGGTCAAGATATTTGGTATTCATGTATAAAAATATATAAAACATAAACATTAAATATAAATACTTCAAAAAAATAATAAAAAATCAGAGCATTATTATAAAGAATCTGTTGTCCAATTATACGATCAGCCTCAGGTTGAAAAGCTTAACCTATATATATCTATATCAAACAGATGATTCTCAATCATCCTGGAATGGTCTGAGATCTATCGGGAAATCTAAGCTGAAGCTTTACATGATAAGTGGCATCAGCTTCAGGTGACTGGGAATCACCAGTCGACGTAAAAACCGCAATCCCACGAGCAAATGCGAAGGAACCTGTTCCTCCAACCACCATCAACTCTTCTTTATCCTTGTGTTCAATATGCTTGGCCTCCACACTCAGGCTCCCGGCAAACTCAGGCGTCTCGAAAGTGAGATAAATTATGTTGAACGCAGAGTTAGCGAAGTGTTCGATCGGGATTATGAACCCTTGAGCTTTTCCAATTACTCGGGACGTGTTCTCAGGTCCCTCCATGAGTGCACGGCGAAAGATAAAGGCTCCACCGGCGGCATCTGACAGGGCAACGGGGTGGTTGCCGGAGCTTGAAATATGCGGCTGTTGGATGTATAACGACAGGGAAAGCCATGGTTTGGAAGGGCTGTTTGATGGGTTATTATGGGCTATCGGTGAGAGCAAGGCTAAGAGAATTACAGCTAGAATGGCTAAAACTGCTGCCAAGCAGAATATGATTCTGGGAAGCATTATGGTAGAATTGGATCAGCCTCAATTCTATGTTTGTTTGAATCGACATGGATCTTATTATGAGATCATTTTAATACATTGGATGTTGAAACAAAACCTATTCCTTAGTTGTAAATGCTTTTGGCCACCTAATCCACTTCTTCAGCTTTAAACCTAAACCATTAGAATCTACGGGAGTTCCTGGAATTGTTTGTGGCTTGTAGGTTTTAAGTAGATAAAATCTATGCTTTCCGAATATATTTTTTAAGGTATCCGATTATTTACGTAACACTTATGTTCGATATATATTTAAATATAAATATAAAATATAAATTTTTAAATAAAAAAAATTCTATAAAAAAGTGAAAGATATCCGTATCAAATCATATCTAATACTTAACCTATATAACTACTAAATTTGAGGGAAAAAAAATACTACTTGTGATCCAGAAACTACAACACATTTGATTCAACGCCAGAGCACGTCTGTGTGAGAATAAGAGCAGGCAAAAGCTTCAATTCATCCGTCTTGCAATCAGATCTCTTATAGTATGAAAATAGATACAACATTTAAAATTATTGTAACCAAAAAAATAACGGATCTTTTGGTAGTAAAATAATAAACAAATTAAACAGGCGAAGTAGATAATAAGGCTCTAAAGGCTAATGCCACTTATAAAACATGTAATTAGGACGTAACAAGATGATTAAAAGTTATTAATAGAAGGCTATATGCCCCCAATATCTCCAAGGCAATAGTCAAGAAGTTGAAGTGGTATCTATCAAAGCACTAACCCCAAAGCGTCAAAACAATGTGTTTAATAGGAAAGAAGAACGAAAATAAAAAAATAAAAAAATTATCATTTTAATTCTAAATTGTAAAGATAGGAGAAAGATATGCGTATATTTATAAAATTATTTATTACTTTTATATATTTTTATTTTTTTTTTGATGTATTTTTTAGAGATAGAGATGATAAAACTCTGAAGATTGTCATTGGAATTGGTTTATAGGTATAGAGAAAATCAAAAAGGCGTTGGAATTTGGTCTCTGCAATACGCTTTGATACCTAAATCAACACATGTTTCAATGGATGTTGGGGGACATAAAGAATGAAGTATAAGAATATTAGAAGGTTTCAATGGTTTCTCTTAGTTTAGACCAACATTTACTTCACCCACTTATACTTTGTCTTTGAGTGTCTAGAATTTGACACGTGTAAATTGAGTAACTGTTTTGTTTGGTATAATATTGTGTATTATATTAGATATGTCTTATATAATATATATTGTATACAATACGTATAATTTATATATATTTTATATAATTTATATATAATTGATATTATGTATGATATATATTATTAAATAGTAAATTAATATTTAATAAAAATATTTTAAATATTTTATTATTTTTAAATATTATTTTAATATATATAATTGATATATATAAAATTTATGAGAACTGACTCTCTCTTAAATGCAGAGAAAAAAAGCAATAGTAAAAAAAAATGAAATTAAAGATAAAAAAGTAATTGCAGTCTTTTTAGTAATAATTCTTATAATTGTTATTTTTTAAAATTATTTTTTTCTTTTTTTAATAATTATTTTTATATTTTACTTTTTTTGAAATTTTTAATTCTTATTGAGGACTTGCCATACTGTATGGCAAGTTCCCAATGTGGTACCCTGGGAATTCGTCATCTAGCACGACGAGTTTCTAGCATCCCTCCTTGCCATCTCACATGATGAATTCTCGATTCAAAATTAAATTTAAATATATTTTAAAAATTAATTTAAGAACAGAGTAAAATAAAAAATAAAATAAAATTTTACATTGTTCCTATAAAAAAGCCACGATGAAATTCAGACGATGAAAATAAAAGCTATTTTTATTAATTAGATAATAATTTAAGCTTATCAAATCATAAAAATTTAAATTTAAATTTAATTCAATTCAAATTGAATGAATTATTCGTATCTTGGATAAGTAAGGAGAGAGATGAATCAACAATTTTTCCTCGAGTTTTATGTTGGCACTTTGCAGGTTATAATTGCCCACGCTTCCATTCAGTCATAAAGCAGATTTGAATTACTATTACACGTAAATATAATATGTATTAAATATAAATATATTTAATATATTTAATTTTTTATATATTTAAAAAATTAAATTTTATATTATATTTAAATATATATATATCAAACATATATATTAAATAAAAATATTTTATGAAGAATCAAAATTACACGTGAAATCGAGTTGGGGGAGGCTAATGTCTTGTCACAATTTTCCAGTAGCATTTTCTTATTCACTAAGAAAGTGGGAGATGAGGTTGAAACTGGAGTTGATTTTGGTCATGCTTGTATCTCTTAATTATTTCCTAAACATTAGTATTGACTTTAATCTAGCGTTTGGCATATTTTAACTTTTAACGATCTTCAATCTAGAAGTGTTAATGAATTAAATTAAATTATGATTCAAAAATTTTTTAAATTTTTTATTTAAATTTAATTTATTTAATGTTAAAAAAGTTTAAAATATTAAAAATTATTTTTATATTAATATTTATATTTTTAATTAAATTTAAATAAAAATATATTTATTAATTAAATAATAATTCATATTAAATTAATTTTTTACCAAAATTCAGCCCAATTCAAATTGGGCTGAATGAATTACCCAATGTTTGGATGTATTCAACCATAATAATAGCATAAGTGTTAATTCACGATTCATGAATTAATTTTGGCCAAGTAGGATTTCACAAAGAGTTTAGTGCATTTGTTGCGTGTAGTCTAACATGCAATTAAATTAAGATGATCATTTTTTTATTCACTACTAATCAGATTTGGTGGAACAAATGATAAACCACTAACTTTAATTAATTTATAAAAAATAAAAAAGGGGTTTTCCGGTTCATATTTGAAATTAGAGATGTTCATAGATTTAGTCGAAACTTAATTTTTTCAAATCGTTTATCAAGACTCGGTCCATAGGCTCGTTTAACTATTTTTAAAATAGTAAATATTATTTTATATAACTATTAATATATTTTAATAATTAAATTTAAATAAAAATTTTTTAGTAAATAGTGATTTGATTGTATAGTGTTGATCCGAATTAGAAAAATTTATGTCCAAATCTGATTCAAATCAGACTTATCTATCCAAGTAAACTCTGGCTTTTGGGCAAATCTACTTGGACCATAATTATTTAATTATATTGGCATGTATATATGTGCATCGCCTCTACACTCTTGTAGCAAACTAAAACTTCCCTTGAATTACTTGCAATTTCATTGACATTATGGTGTTGGATTCTCCTTTGAGTTTAGCAAAGATGACGATGGCCGATTTACTGATTAAGTTTATAGTGATGGAGGTGTTGATACTAAGCGGCTCTGGATTTGGAGCAGCCGATGGTCTAAGCATGGACTACTACATATTCAGTTGCCCATTTGCTGAATCAATTGTGAAGGATACAGTTTACCGAGCTTTGCAAGATGATCCAACTTTGGCAGCTGCCTTGGTTAGGATGCATTTCCATGATTGCTTTGTTGAGGTTCCTCTCTCTCTCTCTCTCTCTCTCTCTCCCTCTTCTTTTCTCAATTTCTTCCTTTCACTTGGAAAATAGTTATCAACCATTCCAATGTCAATCTGAATTCTCAATATCGATTTATTGAGACTTCTTTAGTGAACTTTTAAGGATCTATTTCTTGGTCAATATTTTTGATAGCATCTTTAATCTTCTCTCATTTACGAAGTAGCTGCTGGAGTTAGTTTACAAATTTTTTGCACTCCAAATCCTAAGGTCTTAGGTGTATACTCGAGATTAAAGAAGAGAGAGTTTAGAGGAAAAAAAAAAAAAAGAAGAAAAACCTTTCATTAGAATAATTGAGCTTAACTCTTTCCAGTAGACTCCCTCAAGTAGAGGAATTTCTGGGTAAGGGTGGATCCGATTTTGAATACTAGAGTAAAAATTTGGCTTAATTTTTAAACATGTTTTTTTTTTATGAAGTTTATTTTTTAAATAGAATATTTATATTTAAATTTTTTTAAATATAAAAAAATATTTTAATTTAAACGAGTAATTTAATCTATAAATACTTTTAACTGTTTATACAACACATATCTTAGGGATGTGATGGGTCCATTCTAGTTGATTCAACAAAGGACAACAAAGCAGAGAAGGACTCCCCTGGAAACTTGAGCTTGCGAGGCTATGAATTCATTGATGATGCGAAGGAGCAGCTGGAAGAGCAATGCCCTGGCATTGTCTCTTGTGCCGATATTGTCGCAATGGCTGCCAGGGATGCAATTTTCTGGGTAACAAACTGCTTAACATATATCCTTATCATTATCATCATTGTAGTTGAAATCATGTCAGATTGATTCATTGAATCGAAAATTGATGGTTTACCCAATTCAATATATTATGTCAAACAAAACAACTCATTAATTTAAATGATATTAAACCTGAAAAACCAATATAATAATTTTTAAAATTTTTTTAAATGATAATATTCGAATCTTTAACTTTTTTAATTTTATATTAAAAATAATATATTTAAGTTAAATATATATTTTTATTAATTAATTATTTTATTTAATATTTATTTAATATTAAAAATATTTTTTAAAATATATAAAAATTTTATTAAAATAAGAAAAATGATTTAACTGATAAAATTAAATAAATAAAAAATCGAAGGTATGACCAATCTAACCCTCAATCTTGATTTTTTAACCATCTATCATTTTTTTTCTTCATGATCAGCTATTAATTAAATTCTTCTATTAATTCCATATTATAATTAATGCATCCTTATTATTATTTTAAAATGATCTTAATAGGCTGGGGGTCCAATATATGATATACCAAAGGGAAGAAAAGATGGAAGGAGGTCTAACATACAAGACACAATCAACTTGCCTTTCCCCTCCTTCAATACTTCAGGGCTGATCAAGGCCTTTGGCCGCCGAGGTTTCACTGCACAAGAAATGGTTGCTTTATCCGGTAAGTAATTGCCAAAAAAAAGGGGGGTAGTGTTTATTTAAAGTGCTTTAGGTTAGTTTGGTAGTTAGGTACTCATAAACAAGACAAAACAACTAAGCATATATATATATATATAATATGTATGCTTAAATTTACAAGAAATGTAAATGTATCATCCTTTTATAATCAAAGATGTTCATAAATCCGGTCATTGCCCGAATTTTTT
>JBBYHM010000003.1:8700386-8745659 GCA_038381775.1 Adansonia rubrostipa | reverse complement strand
TATTCTAAAGCTTCTTTTAGGGTATTTAAATGATAAGGGTTAATCATAGTGCTTAACTTGGTTAATTAGGAAGTAAGTGGAAGTAAGAAAGTCAATACATGTTTGATTCCATGGCTGATTTATTTGTTTAAAAAATATGCATAAGAGTTTTCAATGATTAATAATAATACAATAGTAAGCAATATCGACTTACTATCAAAGTCTTTTCATTATTGATTTTAATTAAATTATTTTTAAGGTTTTTTTTATTTTGTTTTAAATCAAAAATAGTTTAAACCCTGATTTACTTTTATTAATTAGATTCTACTACTTTTCCCATCACTTTATTTTTTTTTTCTATTCTCAAAATCAGTTTTGAACTTATAAAGGTCCTTGTGAGATACGATCTCTACTTTCTTATACTACAAATCTAAAAATCAAGCTAAATGATGTGAGCAATATAAACGAGTAGCATCGACAACTACCAACTGCAAAGACAACCAACTGCACAACAACAGCAAGGATTTACATTAGCTTAAAGAAGGTGAGATAAGAGAGCCCAAAGAAACAAAATTACTAACTACTAATCTTTCTAATTTATCTGAAGCACTCATTGCTGGGACACTCCATAGATTTGACGTTTTCATGGACCGGCACTTATAAAGTTGTGATCAAATTACTAGGCAATCTACTCTGCCTTTCTGTACAATATCTTCAAAGTATGACTATGAAAATTGGAAAGAAAACAAGCGTTTCTAGGAATTTTGGCAGAAAACATAAAGCAGGATGGAAGTACAAGCCAGTCATATATACAAGAAAATAGAGCAACAGAACAAAAAAAAAAAAAGAATTCCCATTCCCAAGATCATATCCTTTAAAAGAAGTAAGACAAAAAAGAAACTCTAGATGAACAAAGAACCTTGCTTCTAATAAAAGGAATCTATCGACATAAATAACAGTTGTCTGAAGTGGTATTCATATTCCAAAAAATGTGAAAGGAAAGAATAATTCAATTAATAAGCGAAAATCCGTGGGATACTTTATTATTGAATAATTCTGATATATAAGCTTTTTTAACCTTTCCCCGGTGAATCCGTTCTCATACAAACATAATAAAGTTTTTCCTTCCTCCAGTCATAATTCCAATGGTTTGAGCCATTTTTTATTTAGGGGTTGGGGAGGCGGGGGGGGAGGAGGGTTTGCGGTAGATTTAAGGGGACAAACCTCCGGATTTTTGCATGAGCAGGCTTCTGACACTGGTTTGTTCAATTTTTCTTCTAATTTTTTCCTTATATTTGACCTCCATACAAATGTCTGTTGGCTATGTGTCGAACATGTTCTACGAAGAAAAAATGAAGAGTTCTATCAACATATTGGGGGAAGCCTCCGGTTCAATTTTTCTTTAGTTTGTGCATACCAGCTATTCAATTATGGGTTGAATCTTGCAAGGAAAAGGAATTGCCATTGAGCTGCAATAATATCCAGCTGTCGTAAAATAGCAAGACAACATGCGGGAAAAAGTCAAAGCGATCGCCTAATCTGTCGATGTCCCGGCTGAGCGCCTTTCCCCATTACCCCAAGCCACTTTTGCTCCAAAAAGTGAGATTTGGTTGAACCCGACATCCCTACCTTTCCCAACTTGAATATACCCATGATGAGTAACGTTCACTCTTCTTAAGGTTGAGTTGAAACCTGTTGAAGTACAACAAATATCAGGGAAAGGAAAAAAATATGAATATACTTAAGAGTAGGTAGTTTAAGATAATTACCAGCTAAGATGTCCTCGTTCAAATTGATTCCACGAGAACCCTTGCTGATGCCTCCAAGGGTAACGTAGAAGATTCTATCGAACTCATCTGGATGACCATAATGGAAACGAACCCTAAAACTACCAAAAACATTCAGTATATCATTATCTTTCACTGGAATCACAAGAAAAGCACTTGCTTTCAACAATCTGCAGGAAATTCTGTATAGCAGATTATTGGGTCTCCGGATGTTTATTGACAGAGAAAGGCAAGCAGGATGGGATAGGGTTCTGGCTGGGGGGATCTTGAAATATCAGCAGTATAGTGAAACATTATACAATTAATTATGAACATAAGGATGAATCAGCATTTAAGCACTCCAATAGCAATTTTGAACATGGTATTACCTTTCATAAATGAAACTGCACTGCCATTCTTTTGTCAGAAAGTATTATCTCAGCAATATGGTTTAACACTTTAACAGACTGATAGTGCTTTTTCTTATGATACAGTTACATGAGAGAGATGTACACTTTAAGAGATCAAATACATACTTTAATGGTCTTGCAAGAACTCTCTAACCAATGGTGACAAAGCTTGTTTCTTGATTTGATATCAACGAAGCCAAAGAAGATACACTGCATAAGAGATTTCAAGTATACAATAAGACATGAGTAAAACTTAAGAGCTTTGGTGATCCGATTCTTCCTTTTTCTTAAAGTACTCGTATTCGACACCTTTGTCCAACACATCTTTGGATATAATTCTCCAAGGACCATCCAAATACGTGCAAAAACTTGAAAAAAATTGAACATACTCGTATCCGATACTCACACCTAATTCTGAGAAACATAGATTAACAGCTATTGACAAGAGCAAGCAAACCAACAAATAAGAAAATATATAAATGTCAATTCAACCTTCCAGTAAATATATGCTCACGAACTCCTAAAAATGTAGGTGGTCTACTCCATGATCCTCATTAAATTCTTCCAGAATTATGCATTTTGAATGCTTCTTCCAATTAATTGTCCTTGACAAAGTTTCAATAATATATCATCAGACGTGCTGCAAAAATTGTTACAACTTTGATAATTACAAACTTTTATTGCCTTACCTGATTCATATCAATGGTCTGAAGAGCTTCTCCACGGGTAAAAACTATAGAATGATTCTGATTTTCAGGCTTTCCTAATCCTAATTTTGCTGCACCAGGCAAATTTATTCGATAGATTTCCTTCAAAGAAGACAAGAAATAGTCAGCAATTATGGTGCTGTAATGAGGCATAAGTTCCTCTTTTTGCAGTTTATAAGGTTTGTTACCTGGTAAAGATTATTAACTCCTTTAACCAGTACAGAATCTTAAAACTTTCTGAGCTCTCCCACCTTCCTTTCTTCATCTTCATCAATACATGCCAGAAGAAGAGAGGGATTACTGTAAAAGAGGAACGAGGAGTTAGCATGGGAATTTGTCAAGATGTCAAACAAAAAGACCTGAAGATATTATCAGCCAAGGAACCTACTTAACCATCAAATTCAGGATGTCAGTTGCACGGCGATCTCCACTCCTTTCTGATTTCCATAGTTTTAACAGGTAGCAACATAAGTAAATTTCAGGTCAGTCACTGCCTCCAACTGAGCATATAGGGATCTCTGACTTTTCCTCTCTCATCAGATGGAGTTAAGATTGCTTTGTAGCCTGCTAATATTTCTGCTCGGACAAGAAGAAGGCTGCTATAATTTCCTCAAAGCCACAACTACTTCACTGGACACTAGATTAAGTGTAAAAAATTTCATGCAGAAGCAACAACATTTAAGGAAAGAAGAAAATAAGTAGAAAAATAGAAATTATGAGTAGACTTAAGGTATGAAGACACTAAAACATCTACAGATCTTTTCTTCCTAAAATCAACTAGTCAAGTGCAGTTTGCCCAAGCAATAAATCAATAAAATTCTAAATCAATTGTCGTCCCTTATACTTTTGAAAAAGAAAAAGGAAAATGCCAACTGATTCCATAAATGCAACCCGCTTATGTCACTCTCAACTGTGTTAGAAGTATTTATAGAATTTGTAAGCATTTAAGGTATAAACTTTTCTGTTCCCCTTTTTTTGTTTACATTTTTTGCTCTGACTTTCATGCTTAGTAAAACCAGGCTAAAAGGAGAAAGCAGTTTCCAATTATATGTCCTGCATATAGTCAAATCCTATATTTTTACCTACCTACCATAGCATAACAAGCATAAGATAATTAAGAAAAAAAACACTTAATCCATTAACACATGATTTAATTAGATTGATAGCATAAGATGATAAAAAAGGAAAGACTTAATTCATGAAGACACAGTTTAATTAGATTTATAGTAAATCTTTATGAATTTTAATTTTTATATTTAGTATGGTTCGTGAAGCTGGAGAAGAAGACACAAATGTTATTCCAAACAAAGATACAAGTCTGGCTATCTATTTATTCCATTATTCAACAAACTTATTACTCTGTCCTTATTTTTCCATTTTTTCATTTTCCTTTCCTTTCCTTTCCCTTTTTTTCACTCAAAATTCATTTGTCACATGCCCCATTCGACCATTCATCACCATTCTAATTTTTACTGAAAAGATCAATTACCATGGTATTTGAGCGAGCTACCATATTTATAAGTCATTTATGAGTGAATAGATTGTTTCTGTGATTGTCTAATGAATGCTAAGTTGCTAACATTGTAAAAAGTTAAAAGCTCAAATCAGGAAGTATGGGATTCCAGATTTGCATCTTCTTAGTAAGACTTTGATATTGAATGATCGACTAGAAATTTCCTTATCCTTCACTTCCCTAATATTATCATATAATAAACTTGCATATAAGGTGGATGGCCAGGAAAAGAACCCTGATATTTGAAGTTGAAAATAATTTTATAAACACTGCATGTACCATTTTCAGTAGCCATGTCAAGAAAAGCCTGAACCTTCAAAGCTCATCTGTAATACATCATCCCTCTTAATGCAGTACCTCTGATAATTAGGGAGATACATATATAAATAGAAGAATTAAAGGGAGACAACAACAAATGAAGCACCTGTCCTGCCTTGTTTGTCCTCTTAACGAACCCAGTGGCAAAGCTTCACTGTTTATCCTGCACCTGTCCTTACAATTGAGTTGCTTAATAAAGTTGTTCCACTCATGTAAACATAGTCAATAACAGCAATCATATTGAAGTTATCCAAAACAAAATGGAAACCTCAAAAGCTTTTGGCATGGAAGTTTGCAATATCACAAACCTGGAAAGATCTTCTGCAACTAGAAAATGGTAGATACACCATCCTCATTTTCCATTTCAAGATCAGTTTTGGAATAGACAGTCTCTTCACCATAGTATGGAGTCAGGACACTAACAAAGGCAAGAAGGTGACTTAAATTATAAAAATGCTAAAGTCCACAGAAAATGCTGAGAAAGAAAAGTATGCATCATGTTCCCGCAGGCAGATTATCAGAATTACTTTGGCAAATTTATGTGCTACAGAAGTAGTAAGTCAAGAAAGGAAATCCACCAAACTCATGCAAAGTACCTATACGTAGAACGAAGAGAAGTAGGATATATCCAAAAATAAATTTCTCTAAGGGACCATGCAATCAGAATATATATTCAATGACTACTGTAAGAAAACACAAAATACCTGAATGACAGCATGTTAGGAACTCGGGGAGCACATGGCATATCCATAAACAATGAATTTGCAAAGAATGTAATCCTTCTACTAGCCTCAAGATTTGTTGGTATATCAGAGGCAGATTCTTTGACTGTCACAAGGTTATGAAGACGTCTTATCTAAAACAACAAAAATTCGAAAATGGAACCAGGTTGTTAAAAAATAATAAAGGTTCTAATCAAATTTAAGTTCTTTGAAGTTTGAACTATAATTTTTGTTTCAACTAATACAGGTTGTTTAGTTTTATAATATACCTGTTCTTCCCAATGTTCTGTTAGCACAGGAGGGAATGCTATTGCAGGTCTTTCATCAGTACCAGCAAAAAGTTTCCTTCCCGATTCCATGTTTCTATGTCCAAGCTCTACTAATTCACTACACAGGAAAACAAAAAAGGCACTCAAGCTTTTGTAGAAAAGAAGTAATCTCTAGCCCCAAGATATAAAACATTTTCTTCTACATAGAATAAAACAGAGTTCACTAACCGTATCTCATTCACCATCGTATCACAGGTAACTACTTCTAACATATCTTGCAGCAAGAAAACCATAGCATATTGATCACCATCTTTCTCCAAGAACAATTAAAATTACTAACTACATATGTGTGAGAACAAATTGGGAATATAATTTTTATTGTTTTCGTATCGGCTGACCAAGATCCCAACCAGCTCCATAAATTTCTTGCAAAGGTCAGGTAAAGAAGCCATTCTGAAATTTGCAAGAAGAGTATTCTTCGAAATGTTACTCTCAATTTTTTTGATGATAATCCTAAAGGTCCTGTAGCATTATAACTACAGTAAAAATACTAGCATTGAAGATGAATAAAAACCTCAATATGCTGCCTGAAAATATTGCTGTTTACGATGTAAAAACCAAAAGGACAAATGATATTTTTTATAACAAAACTTGGCCCTTCAATATAATATGATTCAAGTATCATTGAAAAAAAAGCCTTGACACAGGCAATTCAGCAACTAAAGCACATACATACATTACAGCGATAAAACAAAAGAGTAAAAATGATGATAGAGTTACATGTGTACAACTAATTCAACCTGGTGTAAACAATAAAAGCTAATCTAGTTATCCAAGAAGGGTTCCTAACTAGACTCATCTTAAGTTTCAAAATAAACATCTTGGTGTGACTATAAAAGAGATAGAATGGAAATATGGGGCCAATAGTATTACTCTGATGTAAAGAACAAAAGTTAACTATCACGTAAATCACAGGCCTTAAGTAGAGCACTATCATGAATTTAACGGACTAAAAAAAGCCCCGACATCAATCACAGAAAACTTAAACGAAGATCAATTAAGAATAACAACCTTTTCTCCAACCACCAGCGTATTTAGAACATTTTTGAAAGACTCGTAGCATTCGATCACAGCACATTTCACTTACTCATCGGCACATGTGCGCTGCCAAAGGTCAGAGTCCTTTGCGCGAAACTGAACTGCGATAACTAACGCAATTGTAATCAGCAGATGAAGACAAAGTCAAAAAAAAAAAAAAAAAGCTCTAAACCAAATGGTAATGCAACGGACGCTACAGGACCTTGCTTGCCAGCCAAAAAGGTGGCCACGGAATTATTTTCAGGCTAGGATCTGATGAATAAGGAACTATTAACAGGTCCATCTCCCTGATTTCAAGACATACCCAGTTTAGTTTTAATTGTTCGTAAAGTAAAAGATAACATACTGAATATGAGAAAAATTTTCTGTAACTAATTAGGTCTTCTTCGCGAAAGCTACAAATTACTTCATTCCATAACTGAACAAGCTTTGCAGCTTCACTTCATCTGCTTGCTGTTACCTAAGGAAAAATATGATTACAATCATCAAAGAATATATTATTCTGATCACTTATATCATCATATAACAATATAATTATTTAAGACTTGAGTTTTACCTCAGCGAATCGCTTTGATAAAGAGAATCCCCTCTTCTGCGATTTATCAGAAGGCACCAAATATGCGTTAAATGCACGAGGCAAGGACTGGAACCGAGACCTTAGCATGCCCAGAGTCCTTATCCGAGTACAAGATGAGTGTAAGATTCAAAAGACCACAACTTTTTGTGTGTGTTTTACGAAGTTAAAGCATATCAAAGGTAGTACAAAAACGCCGTAAGCTGCTTGAATTGGTTTAAGTGATAAACGGCTAATTATTTGAGACATTTCCTATCTTTCTAAACTTCTAGTACAACTTTGTAAAATTATTCATATGGAAGGTGAAACTGAATAAACTAGATGAGATAACTCAAAATCCAGATCGAGTTTCTCTTAGTCACTGGTCCAACATCCATTTATTGACAGAGACCCAAAATGTAATTTACCAAAAGAAAGAAAATTTATCCAAATCACAGCTACAGGATGCCCAAGTAATATAGCCGTGGTCAGTGTCAAGCTTATCGAAAAGAATGAACAAACATAGAGGGAAACTAAGCTATCAGATAACCGATGCCCATTAATTTATGGATAGTGCACAAGTTTAGATCAAGAGTAAGGACGATGGAAAAAAGTTCAAGAATGAAAACAGAAAAGAATTACAAAGGATTACCTCTCCAAGGCGATCAAAAGCCCCACTAACACCACCACTTATGGTTGAGAAAATAGCATACCAAATTTAAGTTTCCATGAAATAAATCTACAATAAATTTCAAAAAGGTCATGTTACATGTTTACCAATACAACAAATTGATCAGAAGAATCAAAAAGCAACTAAATGGTATTGACATACGCACCAATATTACTGGTGCCCAAAGGGACAGAACAACTCCATAGTTGTTTTCAGCTGTATGACAGGATAACCATTAACGAAGTATAAAAAATAAGTAAAAAAATATAAAATTTTCTTTTAATAAAAAAGGGGAAGAAAAAGAAACAAGTGCCAATAGGGAACAATTCATACCGTGTATATTTAACATGACGAATGCTCGCTATAACTCTCGTTGGCTTCACCAAAGGTTTTATCCGGTGGAAAAGTTCAGAAGGGATTAAGACAAAACCCGACTACTGCACTGTCCATTTTGAATGGAGAAATGAAAGCTACAACTAAGCTCACCTGGACAAAATAACTGAATGCAAACTTGGCAGAAGAAAGTAATATCCAAAAAAGAGTATACCTGAAAGAGGGATACATTTAAAGACGAAGAAACTTCAACCAACTGAAAAATAAAATGCATAACAGGAAACTGTTGTTCTTTGACATAAGTGTATCTATTTTCAAACTCACTTTTATAAGCGCAAACTGACTTTCATGCATTCCCCTCCCAACATAAACTCTTTGCTGCAAACAGGAAATTCATTCAAGAGATGAAACAAAACAGTAATAGCTTCTCTTCATATCTCGCGTAATAGCAAAAAAAAAAAAAAAAAAAGCAGGTGTAAACCTCTATCGCAAGATGAATGGCCAAAAGTTATTAAGACAATTAATAAATGAGGTTTTGCCAGACTAGAATTATTGGACTAAGACCAGCTTTCTTAAAAGATTGATTATTCTAGATTCTATTACATACACTGAGCTTAAGATAGAAGTTCGATCATATACGTTTCTCAACACATAGGTCTTTCTGCTCGTTCATTCATGAAGCCTAATCAATATTCAATCGCTATGAGGAAATCTGGTTTCAAAGTCAAACTTCCCATATGACATACGACGAGGAAATCTTATATCTTACAGGCAATAAGTTTGCTGTAAAACTCTGCTAAAATGGACTACAATTCGTTAACATTTAAGAGGAAATTATTGATATTATCCTGCATTTTCGGGTGGACAGAATAAATAGCCAAGATACAGTATTAAGGACTATAAATATCAAAGCTGCCTTTCACAGAAAGGGACAGAACAATTATAAATCTGTAACACTTTTTACTGATTAGATGGGTTGGGATTTCAAAATACCAGTTATTTATGTGGCCAAAAGAAAATTCAGCCACTTCAACAATTAGATAAACAGAATAAGATATGATATGGAACACAAAAGAGAAAATAAAAGATCGTAATAATGACCTACAAGAAAAGGGAACCTATTCAGTACCTGTGACCACCATAACAGTAACCTAATAATGTGCCAATCTGAGTTTCCAATCCAACGCCGGAGCATTCGAATTATAAACAGAGCAGCTGCCAGTAAATTTGAAGCAAGTATAGGGCCACAGCCATGATATTCAGAGGAGAAATGCCTTTTCCTTGATGAAGAAATAATAGCACATCTTTAAGCCCATCAGGGGCAAAAGAGAATCCATGCACATAAAATAGTGGAAGAATGATGACCCACGCAAGGGTGTAATGGGTTTTTTTTTTTAATGAACGTGGAAACATTATAAATTAATAAAATAGGATATCATAAAAAGACGATAAAAAAAAATTAAAGCAGATTTTAAAAGATAAGTACAGTGATAAGTAATAATAATGATGGTTGTAAGTGATTGAAAATGATAAATGTTACTGTGGTTATAGGATTTCAGAGAAAAAAATTATAAAGAATTACTTAGGCTATAAGTTTGCCCAAAAAAATATCAAGGAATCCAAAATGAAACTTTGAAATTTTTATTTATAACCTCTCCAAAAGAAGTTACAAGAGTATTGAGTTGAGATATAAGTTACAAGAGTAATGGATTGATACGGAAGTTACAAAGTAGTGGGTTGAGTTGATTATGAGAAGTTACTCCTTTAGGAATATTTTGATAAAATAAAGTGGATATTAATTATATGATATAAGAATATACTGCCTGCATAACAAAAATGAAGGGTAGCACTTGTATTCTAGGGAAAGGTTAAGAAAAACACTTCTTAACAATTTCTATATCTAAACCTCAAAGCCATACTCTTTAAAACATCCCAATTATAGAGAAAACCCAAGAATCCTATCAACTTTACGAGGTTGACTCTACGGTCTTTGTTGCATAGAACTTGTTGTGCCAAATAATGTCACTGTCAAAGAACGTTGTACCTAAGTAGCTCTGCTAAAATACCTGTGTCAAAATACCTGTGCCAAGAGACCTGTGCCAAAATACTTATTTCAATGTACTTCTACTAGAGTACTTATGTCAAGGTACTTGTATCAAAGTATCTATTTTTAAATATCTATGTCATATGTTATTGACCAAAAATATATATCTATATTTTGCTCCCTGCATGATAATTTTTTTTTTAAAAAAATTCATGCATTAAAATAATAGTAATTAATAATTCAATTTAAGATGAATATAATTGTACGAGATGCATTCATTAAAATTTTTAAAAAATACTTTATGATCATAAATATATATTTATAATTTTTTTATAAAATAAAAATTATGATAATAATAATAAAAAAATAATATTTTTGAATGATATATATAAATACATGTATAAAAAAATTAGTCCTACATATAAAAAAATATCAAGCATATTCACGTAAGAAAAAAATGATGAAGGGCACCCACAATAACGGGTAAAGCTTTTTTTGTTTAAAGAAAAAAACAAAAAAATATGCTTATTGATTATGTCAAGCTGTGGAAATATAAACAAGCAACCGAGATTATAGTGAGAAGTCAAAAAGGAACAAAAGCAATAAAGATAGTGATGGGACATAAGACTTAAAATATATACATACATATACATATATAATGTTGTACTTTTAGTCAAGAATAATAAAAACTACATTAATAACCGTGAGGTACATTTTACAGGATAATATCTACAGGATATTATTTGGCGACGTATTACCTGCAATATAATATTCGTATACTATTATTCTAAGATAATATTCAGCGGGATAATATCCGTTATTATTTTGTGAGATATTACTCAGAAGATTATTAATAAGGTCTTATCTGTGAGGTAATATTTGTAAAATATTATTTTACGTGATGTTATCCGTCAAATAATAGTGGTAGGGTATTATTTTATGAGATATTATCTTAAGGGTAATAATAAAGTTTAACAATGTAAGCAAAGAAGGAAAAAATGAGACTCTTGGCATGAATGACATGCCATAAACCCTTTTTTTATTTTTTAAGAAAAATGTGACTAATGACATGCCAAAATTTATTATTCTATATATTTTTATAAAAAATATTACTAAAAATTTGCACAATAAAACAATAAAAACGTTACTTTAGCAAAGAATGGTGCAAATTCCCTATTCCACCTTATTCTTTTCTCAAAATTCGTTAACTGTGAGCAGGCATGTATATATATATTTAACCCATATTTTAATTAATTAATTTTTTATTTTATTATTATTTTTAATTAGTAACAATAAAAGAATTATATTTAAAAAAAGAAAACTCCTTTTTTAAATAAAATAAAAAATAAAATAAATTTATAGAATTTAAATTATAAAAAAAACTATAAACATCATCTATAAATACAAGAGCTATTTGATTTCTTTCTCACAGATCTCAACAAATTTACTATAGTGAAAATTTCAATTCTCAACCTCTAAAATTTCTTTAAAGAACAGTAAGTTTTTTCTTTTTTATATATGAAAATTTTTTTTTTTAATCTTTTATATATAAAATAATTGATAAAGCAAGCGGCACACTGCCACGTCACAGCAGCAGCCGCTGCTTCAAAACCTTTTTTTTTAAGATGATGGTTTTTTTAATAATAAAAATTATATATATGTATATACATAATTAAAGTGAGTAGCGGCTGTTGTTATTTCAGCACAAACGCTTAATGCAGCTTTTTTTTTTTTTAAGAAAATTAAGAATGATAATTTCTTGAACAATAAAATAAATATATAGGATTAATTTTTTTTTTAATACTGTAAAATAAAAACAGTCAATAATACAATTAATAAGCAGCATGATTTTTTTGAATAAAAAATAAAATAAGTTTATATATATGATCATAAAATTTCTTTATTGATGCAATTACAAAGACTTGCTCAACTCCTTTTTTTTAATAAATAAAATAAAATAAAATAAATATATATGTATAATAACAAAAGTTTTTTTAATGATTATGAATTTTTTTATTGATGCAATTATAAAAAACTTACTCAGATTTTTTTTAGGGACTTTTATTCTTACCATGGTGAAGACAATAAACTTGCACAAGCAAAGTTATGGACAACCCTCTAGAGATGCTTGTCCAATTTTAAAGAAAAGAAAACAGTTTGCTGGCAGGGATCCCACCAAAAGGATCACACTTAGAGCAAATAAAAATGGCACAATTCCCTCGATCCCTAAGAGTTGGGATGATCCAATCATCAAGGCTGATCATTTTTTGGGAATGTGTAGATGAGAAACAGTATGGTCGACATCCACCTGCACTGGCAAGGTATAGGTTTCTTACCTCTGAAGCATGTGAGAGAGCATATATCCCGAGTAATTCGGTGCTGAAGTTGAGATTTGAGCATGTATAGTTTCCATTTTTTAGCACCAAGCTTGCCAATACCCTGCCAATTCAAGATTGGAATGAATAAGTAGACAAAGTCTTAGGAAAGCCTACTACTGTTACTATACTTAGGGATGCTGGAGTACTTGATGCTGTCCGAATTAGCTCCAAACTCCTCCAAGTAAGAAAAGAGAAGAAATTGGATGTATGGCATGTTATTATTGCTAGGTGGAGTACTTTCTCTCATACTATGATTACTGCTTGGGGTGAATTCATGTTTACTCTAGAGGATGTTTGTGTTTTACTTAAGCTTCCTTGTTATGGAAAGTATGACATTTCTTGTATCTAGCTTACTTCATAAAAGAAAAATACATATAGCTTCTTTCGCACCTTACTTCAAAGTCAAAGTAATAATTCTAAGGTTGCACGATTTTCTAATTGGATAAGTCTTTTCTTTCGTAAGTACAACTTTAAAAAAAACGAAGCTATAGATCCTACTTATCCAGATCATGAGTTCGAATTGGAAGCATTGTTGATTATGTGGTTGGCTCGACATTTCTTTCTAGGTTGTCCTGAGAATGGATTTCCCCTGCTTTAATTCTCTAGCTATCAAGATTGCTAAGGGATTGAGCTTTCCTTTTGCTCCATATTACTTGGGTTCCTTATACAAGCGCCTAGACTTACACTAGTCCAAAACCATAGCTTCAGCTGGACGATATAGAGTCTTGACTTATGTGGAATCTACTTTTATTTAGTTGTGTATATAGGGAAAATTCAGTTCTTATGCTCTTGAGCCTACTATATATAACTTATCTGGGATGTCTAACTCAGCAGTTGTTTAAAGGAGTGACTACAGAGCCTGGGCATGACTTGCTTGATCACCAAAGAGATGTATTCTTGAAGTAATGGACATGGCAGATGAATTTAACTTCTGGCCATCTATTAAACCACTCAATAGGTATGAAAATTCTACTTCTTATTATGACCTAACTAATTCTCTAAGTGTACGGAGAATAAATTTTTGTCTATAGGAGAGAGTTATGCATTACCTAGGGTGATTGAAAATTCTAGCTTAGGGATTTTAAAATATTCATATTCAATAGAAATGTATCCTATATCTCGATTAGCATATCAATTCGGGTATGATCAAAGAGTTCCTCCTACACCTTCTAAGCTCAATGAAACCTTTACTACTATTGTGTCTCAGTTCCTTAAAGGCTCAATATGGAAGATTCCAGTTAAAAATCCAACTATTCCAGCCTTTGATAGAGTTCGCATGCATTCATTCAGTTGGATGGCTTATTGAAGCGTATGCCTAGATAGGTAGAAGGCTTTTGTGAGGCCCTTACCCCACCTTAAAGCTGAACTTAGACCACTTAACATTACCACCAAAGACATATTTTCACGTTTGCATGATAAACCTAAGCAAAAGACTTCTACAACTATAGATGCTAACAATGATGTTGATGATGATGAAGAAAAAGATGATGCAATACCAATCCTTCAAAGCTGGAAAAGAAACGGTATTTCATCTTAGACATATCAAGAACTAAGATTGCCCCCTATTTTATTCATAATACAATATATATACGTACACTTCAACTTTCACTTCATCACTTTCTTACTTGAATTTCTTGCAAGATGTATCAAGTACCTTTGAAGCTAACTTTAAAGCTAGTGGTCTTCAAGTGAATGAGACAAGGGAGTAACCCGATACTAATAGTGATTATGATAGTATGGAGCCACATGATGCTGTGCACCTTGACACATCAGGTAATTTTGAGCTAGCAATCAATGTGAGTTCTTCTAGATCAAGGGATACCTAGAAGAGATGTTATACTCTTTATATCACTAAGATGGATACTCTTCTTTCTTCACCACGCTAAACAATAAATTGTATAAAGACTACTCAGAGTCAAAAAAGGTAATATACTGATAACACTATTTAAGACGGCACAGGTGATGTTGAAGTTTCTGGTACTGTACTAGTTGCACATCTTACTTCTTCATCCCCAATACTAAGAGTTAAAAGTTCCAACCTAGTTCCTAGTACCTTTGGCATGACTTTGGGCACTATTTTTGGAGTAGCTATTTTTACAGCAAGTTCTACTTTTGGAAGCAATGATTTTGGAACAAGTGTTCCTTTTAAAGCAAGTGCTTTTGGACCAAAAACTTTTATTTCACCCTTCTCTTAGACTTTTGGAACCACTACCTCTTTTGGTACTTCCAAAATGGATTTTCATGGTTTCTTCATTGCCTCTCGACACAAAAAGTACTTAGAAGGTATTTATCAAAAAAAGGGTGAGTTCTAGAGTACTTGCATCCTACAGTCCAAGAGATTTGTTTCAAGTACACTAGAGTACTTGGGTGATGTTTTAATAATTGTTGATGCTTCATGGTCAGATATCTCTACAACAAAATTGCAAGAAATGTTGAAACTTATAGATGATGCCACTAAGGTTGGGTTAGGACTAGAGTGTCTAACTTTTTGCATGTCCAAGGCTAGAGCTATTCTTAACATGTAAGTAGATAATACCCAAGTAGAGACCCGCCTAGATAAAGTTAACATGAAGCTTACCTTACTTAAACAAGAGCTAGAGACATATCAGCATGAGCAGTTGGAGCTGCAAAATCAACTGGACGCTATTCATAATCTTCATAGTTCCAGTTCTTCTCCATGGGACAACATAATAGAATAAACTTGTTTAATTTCAATTTTTTTATTTATTCATAATAATTTTTTTATCTAAGTTGTATTGAAACTTTTCTATTTAATAATACATGGTAATCTTTTATAGCCATGATTGACTTAAGTGAATGTCATACACTCTTTAATTTATTTATTTATACTAAAGTTGCATGGCTAAAGGGAACCATCTACTTTCATTAGGGAGATTATATTTCAGCCTTAAATGAAGTAAACTATTCAACCTTTAAAAAGAAGTTTTGAACATGTAGCCAAGGGTAACCATCCACTTTCATTAGGGAGATTGAATCTCAACCTAACACAAAGTAAATTATTCAACCCTTCTAAATAAATGACTATGACGAAGACATGAGCGATTATAGCTACAATCAAAGGGAACTATAAACTTTCATTAGGGAGAATGTATCTTAATCATAAATGAAGTAAATTATTTAACCTTTTTTTAGTAAATGACTTAGGCCAATGTATGAGAGATTATAGCTATGACTAAAAAGAACTATCTACTTTCATTAGGGAGTTTGAATCTCAACCTAAAATAAAGTAAATTATTCAACCTTTTTTTTGAATAAATGACTTAGGCAAATGTATGAGCGATTATAGCTGTAGTCAAAGCTTAACCATCACATTACAGCCAAAATTTGAGCATAAACTTCTGGTTAGTTTGTGATTAAAGTCATAATCAATGTAAGCATTAAAGCTGTACTATGAAAAAGTCAATAAAATATAGCCAAAATTTAAACGATAGAACTGCAATTGGCATGAGATTCATTTTTTTCTTTATACATGTCATTGTTCTTTCTAAATGAGCATAACCATAAACTGGCAATAATAGATAAGTACTGCATGACATTAACTTGTATTTACAAAAGTAAGCGTAAAGAATTAAAGATAGAGTTTAGAATTCATAAATGAAATTTCTTGACATATTGAAAGTTAACGGGAGCAGTAATAGCATTGTTCTTTAGGTTGATCAACTTGCAGTAACCACTCTTATTCACTTCATATGCAATACAAGGTCCTTCCCGCTTTAGAGAAAACTTACAAGCTGGGGTTCCTTTACTGATGTGTTCAGTAGCACAGAGGACTAAGTCACCCTCTTTAAAATTTCTTTTTCTCCCTAGCTTATCATAAACTCTACTTAACCTCCTTTGATACACTATGAGATTCTTTTTACTCTATCCTATTTTTCGTCTAAAGCTTCTAACTCTAACATCTACACGCCATCATTATCAAGTTTTGCATCTAGCACTAACCTTATAGATGGAACTAGTATCTCTGCAGGAAGTACTGCTTCTATTCCATAAATAAGTGAAAAAGATGTTGCCTTCGTTGGTTCATGCTTGAAAGTCTTATAACCATATAGTGCCACTGGCAGTGCATCTCTCCACATCTTTGATCCTCATGTACCATCCAGCTTAATACCTTGAGCGATGTCTTATCAGTAGCCGCAACTTGTCTATTACCTTTCCGGTAGTAAAGAGTTAACTTAACATGATCTATGTCATACAAAGCTAGCAATTCCCTTACGCTACTATTAACGAAAAACATTTCATTATTCAACAAAATTCTCTTTGGTATTCCAAAGTTACAGTTAATATTCTACTTAATGAAATTAACTATTGCAGGACCTGTTGCTTTCTTCAAGGGGATAGCTTTACCATTTTGTAAAACATTCCATTCCTGCCAATATCCAAGTATACCCCTTACAAGGAGGATTGATAGGCCTAATCAGATTAAAGGCCCAAGTGTTAAAAGGCCAAGAAGTGGTAATGTTGTAGAGTTCCACCGCTGGAGCATGTATGACATTACTCTAGATCTGGCATAGATAACACTTCCTCGTGTGATGTGTAGCATCAGCTTCCATTGTTGGCTAATAATACCCCAAGTCTAAGAGCTTCTAATACAATTTCCTACTTCCTTCACACTCTCCCTACTCCCATCGTGCACTTCATCTAGTAATGAGCTCACTTCAGTTGGAGAGACACACTTTAAGGGTTTTCTAAAAAATAAAACTCGAAACAGGTCATTCCAATTTAGAAAGAAACATTGATATCCCTACTTCAATTATCTGGCATCTTGCTAATTAGTTAGAAGAACTCCATTTCTAAGATATTCAATATAAAGCCTATGTCAATCTCTAGTGCTCCCAACAAAATGACATTCATGTTCATCTAGTGGTTTAGAATATCTCTTACAAGACTTTTGTAGTTGTGAAGCGTCATTAGCCATGGTGGGTAAGAAGTAACCTACTTTTTATAATAGACAACGTAATGATGGGTCTTATTTCTTATACCACTATTCATAAGCTACTTCTAACCTTTCATTTACCTTATTTTTGAAAATGCACCTTACTTATACTCTACTAACATCTTTATGATATAGTACACCATGAATTAAAACAAAATGCTTCAAACTTGGAATATTAGCAGGAGTAGGCTCAAGCAATTTATAGCTGATAGGTGCTTGCCAATCTTCATTATCATTATAGTTTGGGGGCTGAAGTAACTCACTAGTTGGGCAAGATAAATTTCTTCTAACCATTGATATAGCTATGCTCTGTTTTTCCTCTAAAATATGAATTTTGGTAGCTACGGTACAAGTGCATCAGCATACTTATTTGTGGCTCTCGGACTATGTTTACATTTAATTGTATGAAACTACTTCTATAAGGCTTGCAAAAGAGTTCTATAAGAAGCTAGCATAGGTTTTTTCAAAGCAAACTCACTATTAGCCTGCTTGATAGTGAGATTAGAATCTCCATAGATGCATAGGTTATCAATCCCAATAATAGTTATTGCGAACAACCCTAAAATAAGTGCTTCATACTCTACTTGATTATTGGTGTAGGGAAAATCCAACTTAAATGCCAAGGAGATTAGTTTTCTACCCAATTTTAGGGAGTTTAACTTTAGACCCAAAATTAACTCCTCAAAATTAAGGAGGTCCATTCTCTACTTGACTCATCATCTAGAGAGATGTCACTTCTACTTGAAGAAGAAGAGGTTAACTTAGAACTCTACATCAAGGAATTGACTGCTCTACTAGGAGGTATCAAAACTATGCTAGTACCTCGTCCACCATTAGTTGAAGAGCCATAAAAATACAAACTCTATTCCACTTTTTTTACATCCATAAAGCATACTTCTTCATGCAATTTACCAAGAAGAGAATTCGGTATAACCTCATCATGTTGAGATGGAAAATAAACTAGCAAATCTAATAATGCTTGAGACTCTATGGCCTTTGATTGGGAAATGATATATCAAACTTGCTTAACAACAAAAGCCATTTTGCTATCCTCTTTGATAGAACCAGCTTAAAGAGTAAACGCTTAATAGGATCAGACTCAGTCACCACAAAGAGTTTATAAGCTAGAAAGTAATGTCAGGGTTTTGAGTAGCAAACACCAAAGTGATAAAATATTTCTGCATGGTGGATAATTTAATTAACTACCATGCGAGCATCTACTAAACTAGTACACAGGTCACTCTTACCTATCAATTTTTTTTACCAATAAAGTACCTATAGAGTTAGGAGTAAAAGTAAGGTACAACATCATTGGTTGATCCTTGACTGGCATTGTCATCGTCATTGAAGAACTCAGAATCTATTTGATCTTTTCAAAAGCTTTATGTTATCGTTCACCCCACACAAAAGGAACTCTCTTCTTCAACAGGCTCTGAAAGGGTGTGATTATTTTTCCTAAAGCTGGAATGAACCTTCTGGTGTACGAAACCTTTCCCGAAAGACTCTTAAGTTGCTTCTAATTTACTAAAGGAGGCATAGACTGAATAGCTTTTACTTTTGTTGGGTCAACATCTATACCTTTTTTATGTACCATAAAACACAAGAACTTTCCAGTAGTGACACCAAAAGCACACTTTAAAATATTCATACAAAGCTTGTACTTTCTACACCTGTCAAACACCTTTCTTAAATCTTTTAAGTGATTAGAGGCTTTCTTGGACTTCACCACAATGTCATCCATATAATTTTCTATGTAATCATGCATTATATCATGAAAGATCGCTGTCATAGCACGTTGGTACGTTGTCCTCATATTTTTTAATCCAAATGGCATAACAGTGTAATAAAGTTACTAAATAGAGTTTTGAAAGCTGTCTTCTCTATATCACCTAAAGCCATTTTAATCTGATTATATCCACTGAACCCATCCACAAATGAAAACATTTCATGACTAGCGATAGCTTGAACTAGAGTGACAATGTTTAGGAGTGAAAAGTTATCCTTGGGACACGATTTGTTTAGATCTCTAAAATCAACATGCATCCTACTTGTCCCATTCTTTTTCTTTATTGGCACAAGATTTGCTAGCTAAGTAGGATGATGTATAGGTTTGATGAAACCCACCTTAAGTAACTTATTTATCTCCTCCTTAATCTGACTTTCCACTTCATGTCGAATGCCCTAGCTTGTTGCTTAAAAGGTTTACTCCCAGGAGAAATGTGTAATTCATGAGTAATAAGGCTCTCATCCAACCCTGGCATTTCTTTATAATTCCAAGCAAATACATCTTTATATTTTTACAAAAGTTAAACTAATGAAGTTTTCTATTCTTCTAAAATATTTTTACTTATGAAGAGAGGTCTTACTAGTTCTCCTTCCCCTACCATATTAATTTCCTCTAACTCATCACTTGGGGTTTTGGTTAATCTTGCAACTGTTCTGGTGCTTGCACTACCTCTTGCATCTTCTCACGTATAGATTGCACTTCGAAACAAGAAAGTCATTGATCAGATGATTCCCATGGTTTGAAGCCAGAAGAAGGTTTTTCTCCTGACTCCATGCCCCATCATAAGTAATACACTATCTTTCCATCCTTACGAATGTATGAGCTAACTTTAGTATTTTGTACTCTTTCTTTCACTTCTTGACCTGCATTCACATTCCCACGCTTTCTTTTTCCTCCCCAGTGCTTTATTTTTTCTTCTTACCTTCTTCATCCTTTTTCCCTGTATACTTTTCCCACTTTGAAAGTGAAACTTTAATAGGTCTAGTAATAGCAGCCTTTCCCTCTTCTACTACATCCTCAAAGAAGGAAATCTCTATATAATTCACCTCATTTCATTTAAAAAGTGCCTTAGTGGTAGGAATGGAAATTTTTTTCCCCTTCCAATAACCTTTGATACATTAATCGTGCAAAAAGAGGATGATATTATGAATGTGTAGAAACTTCCTCCTTATAAGGGCATGGTAGGCCACATTTGCATCAATTACATGGAATAGCTTTGGTCTTGAATAGGCCCTATTTTAAAATTCACTGTTACCTGCCCCAAAGTTTTAATATCCTTACTGTTGAATGAAGTAATGGTCATGGGACGTCATAAGCTCTTGATATCTATCTTCACTACCTTCAAAGTGGACAAAGGCATAAGATTCATGGCTTACCCATCATCAATAAAGGTCCATTTAATATGATAGCCATTTATACTACACTCCACATAAAGAGGCTTATTATGGTAAGAGTGTGGCGTGCACATATTCGCCTCTGTAAATACTATTGCATTCACATATCCACAAGACATTTTCCCCATAGGGTTTCTTACTAAATTACACTTTCTATATTATCCACTAACAATCTTTACTAGTAACAAAGCTACTTTCTTCCTGGATTCCTTCAAAAATTCTAATTGATTAAAGAAATGTTTGAAGTTTAGTGTTTTCATGATGGAGTTTGCAATAGAAGAAGTAACCATTTCAGTGGCCTGTACCTCTTCAAACTGAGCATTTGGAGCCGTGGAGTCATTATCCGATGCATGACTAATAGTGTTCACATGCCCTCTTGTATTCTAATGAGCTGGTAGAGGATTATTTTGAACTCTATCATTCCTAATGATAATCTCCCTAGCTTGTACCCTCTGATGAAATATTTTATGAAAGTTTTTTACACTCCGTAGTAGGATGAACTACCTTTCTATGAAAATCATAATACCTTGGTTTAACTTTTTCCTTAGCGGTTTGGGTCTTGGCACATAAAGCATGTTTATATTACTATCTCTAATCCACTCTCGAAGAAAAGCTTTCACTCTGTCTACTGGAACAGGGAATGGAGGTGGTAGATCAAACATATGTTAGGACACAATAAACCTCTTCTTTCCCTTGTGCCTCCTTTTTGGATGGCATTAACTGTAGAAGTATTTCTTCTCAAGAACTTATTACTTCTCCTTTGTCTCGTTACAGTATTATTAGTTCTTCTGGTTGCCTCCACAAGCGTTGCAAAGGTTAGGAGGGGTATATTCTCCAAAAGCACCCTATATTCATCAAACATCCCTTGTATGCACACCTTCACTAACTCTTTCTCATCATGTAAGTTTTTGATGTTTGACATCCTTTCCCTAAAGCATTGGATAAAATCCATAAGATCTTCCCTAGGTTTCTAATGCTTTCTTCCTCAATCAATTAATGTGACCTTCTCCTAGGTTGAAAAAAACTTTTCACTAGACATTTTACACATTTGGCTCTATGAATTCATGGAACCATGAGCAAGGTTGACATGCCAGGTGTATGCTTTCTCTGTTAGTGTTTTAGAAAATTTTTTTAACTTTAAGTCATCATTCAATCCAGCAACCCCAATGTCTCCAAAAACTTCATCACATGCTCACAGGCATCACCAGACTTTCTATTAAACTACTTAAACTTAGGATTAGTGTTGTCCTTTAGGTATGGTTAGTAGCTACCCTAGCAAGGTATGCAAGTTTAAGATCAAACTTAGAAAAACTAAGGTTTTTGTTCTTTTAATCAAGCAACCTCTCAATCTCTTTTTTGGTAACAAAGGTTTGAGTTTCAGTAGTTTGCACCACTAATGTGAAAATCCCAACTTAGGTGTTTATCAAACTTTAATTTCTAACGGGAATGGTTTGGGTGTTGGTGGTTAAGGTGTGAGTGGTAATGTTGTTTAGGCTAAGAATTCAAGGAGGATAGGGTTAGAAGCATCATATGTGTTTTCTCTGTTGCCTTTTGCGATGAGAGTGACTACACCAGAGTTGAGGTAGTAGCATTGGAAGAGGATGTAAAGTGAGAAATTATCTTTATCATCTTTCTGTTATTTTTTTCAAGCATTTGCATTCTTTCTTCGTTGGCTTTTATCATCTTTATCATATCCTAGATGTAAGATGGGATTGTTATGTTTTGGTTTTCGATAGAATCTTTCATATTTTTAATGAAGCAAAGCCAAAAAAATTTTACTTAATGCAATTGCTCCTCAACAGTGGAGTCGCCAAAATGTAATGGGTTCTTTTTGAATGGATGGCAAAATGTTGCAAACTAGTAAAATATGCTGTAATAAAGAGATGCCAGAAAGAAACATTAGAGCAGACCTTGAAAGACAAGTGCAGTGGCCGGTAATGATGATGAAGGTTGTAAGTGTCTGAGGATGGTAAAGGTTACGGTAGTTGTAAGATTTCAGAGAAAAGTTGTAGAGAATTCTTTAATGCTATAAGTTTGCCCAGAAAAATGCCAAAGAATCCCAAATGAAACTTTGGAATCCTTATTTATAGCCTCCCCAAGAAAAGTTACAAGAGTAGTGGTTTAAGATGGAAGTTACAAAAGTAATGGGTTGAGATGGAAGTTTCAGAAGTAGTGGGTTGAGGTGAAAGTTACAAAGTAGTTGGTTGAGGCAAAAGTTACAAAAGTCATGGGTTAAGGTGATTATGAGAAGTTACACCCTTAGGGATGTTTCAGTAAATAGAGTGGACATTGGTTATACGACAGCGCACTTAAGAATATACTGCTTGTACAACAAAAAAGAAGTGTAGCACTTAAATTCCAGGGAAAGGTTAAAAAAAGCACTCCATAACAGTTTCCATATCTGAGCCTCCAAGCCACACTCTCGAAGACATCTTAATCAGGGAGAAAACCCAAGAATCCTACCAACCTTCCGAGGTTGACTCCACAATCTTTATTGCATAGAACTTACTGTGCCAGGTAACGCTACTGCTAAAAAGCATTGTCCCAAGTAGCTTTGCCAAAGTACCTCTACCAAAATACTTATTCCAAGGGACCTGTGCCAAAATACCTGTTCCAAAGTACTTCTGCTAAGGTACTTGTGCTAAAGTACCTATTCCCAAATACCTATGTCATATGTTATTAAATGAAAATATACATCTACAAAGAGTAATAATTAGCTTGAGAATGTTTCGTATTACATCAGTGAACTTCCACCTATGATACCTTGGCAAATTAAGGAAAATGTGCAAAACACTGGAAATAACGTGTAAGCAAAGACAGAAAATGAAAAGACAATATAAATTGTAATATTACTAATGCAGAGGCGAGAAATTAAGAAGGACGTGTAGAAGAAGAGCAAGGTCAGAAAATTATTGTTGGGAAGTTAAAAATCTATCTAAAAATAGTGTAACCCCACTCCACCCCACTTCACATACACATACAAAACATGCAAGCCTTTTAAATTATTGTTTAACAAAGTTGATATGAAAAAAATCCACCACACAAACATGAAAGCTTCTACAATAACTTTTAATGACTTTAAACATTTCATAATCTTCATCAAACTGTCAGCTGCAAAATCTATAAAAAAGAGCAAAGAAAAAGAATAATGCAAATAAGTCTAACATCATAACTTTGCATAAAGTATTAAGCTCCTAATGTTCCGCAAGTGATTCCAAAATTAACAAGTATCAATCAAAGAGGTAATTTTAATGGCTTACCAGAGAATTAAGAAAATTTATTCTTCAAGTTCCTTACATCTTTTCTTCTCATGCTTCAAAGTTTATATAATAATTTGACAACTAGAAAAATGTTGTTGAATTATGATGACATTCTTTGAGGAAAGACACTATCAGAAAGCTTCCAAAGGCTAGAGCATCTTATAGAAGTCAACCTCCTCAAGTGTTTCTTCACAGATTTTTCAAACTATTTAATGAATGTTTCCTCAAACACCAGATGTTTAAGAAAATATAAAATTTCAATTTAAGACTAGTTTAATCCAAGAGTGTTCAATAATGCAACCATGGTAGTCTTAACCTATCTTAAAGTAAAGCTCAAGTGGCATCCAAAACAAGGCACTAAGAAGTAAGATGCTGGAATGTCACAACAGCATGCTGATGAATGACCAGTTGCATAATAACTCTACAGCTAGTTCAGAAGGGATAATTTCACATAACTTTAAAAAGATTAGTAAATGTAAACTATTATAAAAAAATTATTGCTTTTCTTACGTTAAGCTAATCAAATAAAAACCTAAATGGAAAATATCACAAATAAATGTCATCTGTATTTAACTGCAAAAAGAAGTCAAATATATGGGTCCAATTCCAATATTCACTATATGAATATTTAGTGTTTCTGAATTTGTATTATTTGCTGCTATCTATTTGCCACATATGCACCTCATTTATTTTATTTATGAAAAAAATTCTATTCATAAAGATTTTTTTTTAAGTTTTTAGTTTGCTGGTTATCTTAAGAATTAAGAGGTAATTTTTAACGATTGTACAAGTCATTAGAATCAATCCTTTCTTCATTGAGGATGAGAGATTTGAGTAAAAAATCAGGATTACCTCGTTGTTGTCTCTGGCCATTGAACATAAATCAATTTTAATTTTTTCAAATAAGATCACATAAAAATAGGAAATTATACATATATATATACGAATCCCAGAAGACCATTTGTAGAATAATGCTATTTAATTATTCTCGTACTGTTTTAGCAAAATAATAAGATAATATATTTGAGCTTTATATGTTTTTAATATTTGAAATTTCATGTCAATCTCTCCATGATTTAAGGTTGTAGACACCTAATTTCGTCTGGGTTGTCTGTCCCTGAAAGTCCTAAGTATCCGAGAACGAAAATATAGTGGCCACTCTGATGGAGGTCAACTTCCACCAGAGCGGTTTCACATTTTTGTAATTTTAATCAATCATATGTAATTAACAATATATACACATGATGGAAAAATCCATTTTCTCGGGTAAAATGGACAAATCCACAGAGGAAAAATTTTTGTTCTTGAACAAGTTCTTGAAAAATTTTGGAAATTACCTCTGTGGATGATCTCATGATTAATTTTTCTATTTTTGGGAATTTCTTGAGATTTTTTTGAAAAACTCGAGAAATTAGTAGTCAAATATTTTTATCGATATCGATGTGGTTTTATGCCGATTCTCACTCTGAAAAATCATAAATATTCAAGAAAAAAGATTTATTGGCATTTTCTATCATGAAGCGTCAAACTGTAAATTTTATAAATTAAGTTTGAATTTTGTAGTCTTACGAGTATCATGTTTATGAATTTTAGAGTATCATGTTTGTGAATTTTACTTTTGGTTCTTGTTGATCTATTTTTAAAATTTTACAAGTTCATTTTCTTCACCTTAGAAATCAATGTTTTGAATAATATGTGGTCTTGAATTTGTTTTACTTCAGTGTCAATGAAATTCCATCATTTTTCTCAGTATTGAAATACGATTTTTCTTTACTCATAAAATTTTTGATGGAATCCTCTCGAGTTTCAAACATCAAAATTCATCCAATATTATTGTTTGATTCACATTAAATTAGTTTTGGAAAATTTATTTATTTTCATGAGTTTTGAATTTTTTTTTTAAATTCTCATATTTTCGAAATACAAAGTTTTCTACTCCATAAATGTTTCGGGGGAATTTTCTTTGGTTTAAGATTTTTAAAATTTTTAAAATTCATCTAATATTGTCATTGAACTCCCATTAAAATAGTTTTGAAAAATTTAATTTATTTCATGGGTTTTGAATTTTTTTCATATATGTTAATTTTCCTGTACTAAGGCATTTCTCGTAAAATTTTACGAGTTTTTAACTTTCAATCAAGATCTTTTGCACCATTTCATTTCTAAATTTTTTCTATGATCAATTAACAATAATTCCAATTTTATTTTGATTTTTGACAATTTTATTTAATTTAATTTTATTTACTTTTTTCAACTAGTTACATGCTAACTAGCTTGTTTTCTCATCCAATTACTTTCTAACCAAGTTGGTTACATCCCAATTACCCATTAAATGAGCTGATCAACTTCATCATGAGCTTGATAATAGAGTGGCTTGTAAGCAAAGATAACAAGAGCATCAGCTTACGACAATAATTATGGTTATCCAACCTAACAAGCCATCTTCACATCAAATAAACAGAAAAAAAAAGAAAATGAGGCCATTCGGCCACTCCATTTGGGCAGCAATATTGCTGCCCCTTCCTCTATGAATAGAGGATATTTTTCTTCATTAAGAGTTTTTTGGGGAAGAGAAGAAAAATCGGAGAGAAAAAGAAAGAAAAAAAGAGAAAATAATAAAAATAAGATAAACTCTTGCCCCTTTAATTTTCATCCAAGGTTTCACCATCTTCCTTCTTATATCTTGCTGATTTCATGGTTATTTTGTTGCAATATCACATTTATATATGTTGTCCTGCTTGATTTGTGATAACTTGGTTGTTATATGTTTGAAAGTTTGTGTTTTTATGCATGAAAATGGTGTATACATATGTTTTACTTGTCTTTCCATCATGAAAATTTTGTTTGCTTGATGAATCCCGCCTTGGCCGAACCTAATCTTGAGTGGATGATGATGGCTTTGGTTAGTTTTAGCTTAGAATTGATATTAATATATCATTCTGTAACAAATGTTAAACTTAGGAACCAAACCGAAAAAATTGGAAAATTTTTGTTCTAACAAATCCCATGTTTGGCTGAATCTTAATGAGTATTTTTGCCATGTTTTGCTGCTGATTCCAAGCTGATTTCATACCTTAATGATGTGTTTTCATGATGGTTTTGGTTGATTAAGGACCAAATTGCAAATGTCTAAAAGTTTAGGGGTTAGTTTGCAAATTATAGTAAAATTTTAATTTTGAGTGTATTGTGTTGGTCATAATATTGCACATGTAAATGTTTGTATATATTTTTCTATATGATTTGATGATTTTAGAGATGCATAATCATATGTAGACTTAACTGAAAAAAATGTAAAAATAAAGGGACCAAATAGCAAATTTTAAGTTTTAATAATAAAATCAATTTTTTTAACCATATTTTTGGCTTTTAATATTTCCGTGGTTATCTATAGGGGTATAAAAGTCTTTAAAACTTTTCATATCTTTTTGGTTCTGCACTGAGGTACAAAATGAAAAAAATAATACAATAAAATAATGAAGGTAATAAATTGAAAATTTTACCCTAAGGGTAAAAAGAAGTGAACAATCTTGCTTGTAATTTTTTATGTGATTTTTCATGGTTATTTTGATTTATTTAATGCTTAATTTTATATTTTAATCATGTTGGGGCCAACTTGTAATTTTAGGGAAGCTTAGGGACCACTAGGGAAATCAAGCATTTTTAGGCCAAACTAGTTATCTCTAGCATGAAATCATTCCCTTATAATATTTTTAAATATTTTTAGCATTCAATTGGTTCTTTGCTGGGGTGCTAAAAATATTAAAATCTTTTATATTATTTTGGTTCACAGTTAGAGTATGAAGTGCAATTTTTAAAAATTTAGGTACTTAACGGCATTTTCGCGTATTAGGTTATTTTAAAATTTAAATAACGCATTCCAATTTTTTTTAAAAAAAATGTTTTTAGCATTATTAATCAATTAAGAACTAATATTCAATTTTGAGAAATTTAGGGACCCATTAGCAATTTTCATACTTTAGGTTATTTTTGTAATTTAAATTACCCATTTAGAGTAAGAATCATTATTACTTGTCCTTTTGAGTCAATCACTGGTATCGAGATACTCTCATTTCGAAGGTATACCCAAGGGATATTTTGTAATTTTCCTCATCAAGATGCTTTTATGCCAAAGGTGAATGTTTAAGGTTCCTTTAGCCTTTTAAGGTCATTTTTTAGTCCATTAGAGGTACCGGGATACTTTTGTGGGGAAAGTATACCTCAGGGGTATTTTTATAATTTTTTTCACCAGTATGCTTTTATGCCAAAGGTGAATGTTTAGGGTTCATTTAGCCTTTTTAGGTTATTTTTGAGTCCATTAGGGGTACCAGGGTATTTTCATGTTGAAGGTATACTCAAAGGACATTTTTGTAATTTTTCTTATTGGGTGCCTTAGTGTCGATGGTAAGCCTTAGGAATATTTTAATTGTCCTTAGAACCCAATCCTAAGTAGTTACTGGGTGCCTTAGTGTTAATGGTAAGCCTCAAAGATATTTAATTGTTCTTAAAACCTAGTTTTAAGTAACAACCGGGTGTTTCTATGCCGAAGGTATATTTTAAGGATATGTTCATTTTTCTTTTATCCTTTTAGTCCTTAGATTCGAAATAGTACCTTACTGTCTAGACCGATTCATAGGTCTTTTATTTTTGTTTCAAATAAAATTCATATGTCTTTGTAAAATAAAGGCAATGTCTCAGAGTTAGAGTGATGCGTGAAACTCCTCCCACCCATATGTGATAGGGGTTTTATGGATCATTCTAATGATGAGATACCCTTTTCAAAATGGAAATCAAAAATTTTATACAAATAAAAACCCTTCACATTCTGCCAGGTACTCTAGTAGGATGTGAAAGTCATTTTGGTTTTTCAGAACCTTTTATGTCCTTTTGGTTTTCCATTGGGGTATAAAAGGGAACAATAAAAACTTTCGTGTCCCATTGGTTTTCTGGTGGGGGTGCGTAAGACATTTCAATTTTCAAAATGCAAAACCTCGATTTTTTCTCATGGAATAATAAAATTATATTTTAACAATAGAGAATTGTAATTAAATACCACATATTGAAGCTGGATAAAAATTAAAGTTCAAATTAACCATGATCAATAAGGTACTAATTTTGGACATCACGAGAGGGTCGATCCTTACTTGTGGTTATAACCAACTCCTAAACCCTTAAAAAATAATCTCTGGTACTCTGTAGACCATAAAATTTATCTTTAGGATTTTTTGACCCTTAAAGCATTAATTCCAACAGGTGACCAATCTCACCTGGCCAAAACAGATTGGTGGTGACTCTAAACAATCGTCATTTCGTGATGACTATTTAGGGTTAAGATGGCAAATGATTCATCTTAACTACTAAGTCCCCAGAAATAAGAGAATGTTAATATCGATATGGCTTAAAAAAATAAATAGTTTTGAAACAATGAAACATCACCATTTATATAGTCAAGGGCCGTTTAAGTCAGACTTGGTCAGGATTCGCATCCAGGCCACATTATGACAAAGGTATGCATCTCTTTCTACATAGAGCTAAACAATGACCTCATGGACAAAATTTTTTGGATTGTCCACTTAATCAGCAGAATGATACAAGATTTTATATATTACCTCCTCAAGTTGCATTATAGATCGTGAAGCCTCAGCAGCATCCAAAGGAAAATTGTTGTAGCGAGTGTAGATTTTCTTATTTTCTTGGACATCTTTAGCAGCCGCAATAATCTTTCCATGGAAATAACAGGAAAAAAAACACTTTTATGAAAATATTACTTCCATGCCATCAAATTTACAATATTACAAGCTGCAGTTTCTCAAGGAACTTAAAGGAATTACTAAAGATAGGAGTAACCTCAAGAGCAACTTGTTCAACTTTTTTAGTTTTTATTAATGACAAAAAGCACTTAAAAAAGCACTTCGGTTGTTTAGTAAGCTTTGCCAAGTTGAGCTCTGTCAATAAATAGGGAAAAAAATGTTGACATGTAAGAAGTAAGTGCCATTGAAACCTATTTTGTTCATAGATTAAAGAAAACTAGTGCGATATTACCAGTCTGCCTACTCCCCCTTGTCCACAGCTCTAACATAGTGTTCTTAGTATTGTAGATAATAGCTTCCAATTTCTTGTGCATCAGTCTTTTTAACTCGAGAGGCAAGACTAAATGCATTGTCCTGAGTCCATAATATTTTGCATTAGTACTTAGTTCACCAAAAGCTTCTGGAATGGTAAAATTATTTTTTCCACTAACTTATGCATATAGCTATGAGATTGTAATTAATCATAGCAAAAAATTTAGAAATTATCGACGTAATAGGGAAAAAAATGCAAATCAGACCAGCCCTACATAATTTTAATGTATGCCCTAAAGCCAATTGGATTAGATGAGGTATATAATAGTTAATAATGTAAACCAATTAGTAATCCAAGGTTTTCTTTCATGTTAGTGGTGCGATTGACAATCATGCAAACACTAATTAGATAAAGGCCATGAAACATAATGACATTGCAAAGTTAGTAATAAGTTATGACGATGTGATCCTTTTGCATCAAAAATGTGTTTCTAAAGACGTTCCTAGTCATCATATTATCAAAACAAGGTATTAACAATGCACAAAGACTAGCATATGCTAAGACTCCATGCATTTGATGCATGCAACTCTTTGATCTCATAGAAGTTGAAGTATAGAGATACTTGGGATAGCATATGGGTGCCTGCTTTGTGGAAACAAGTTCACTAAACATGTCTCATATGAGAAATCTTTGGTGTAAGTCACTTAAGTGTCTATAGAACATGTTTTTATGTGCCAGTCGTATATATTAGTCCTCAGACTTGTGATACTAGGTCATCTTGTATGGGGAATGTTATGCTTTAACTCCATCACGAATGGGTCCACAATAGATGGATGTTTATAGTAGAGCGGTTTTGGGTATGGCATGAACCATACAAAGATGGATGAGTGATCCAAAAAAGATTCACCACTTCGAGTGACATTGGGACATATCTCATATATTCTTGGCTTTGGTTAACTTGATAAAGTCATTGGCCAATGCATAATGGATTCAGAAAAAATTGTTTCTCTAAATTCATAAGGTTAATCAAAAGCTACAAGAACTAATATGGATTGATACATAAGTAGACACAACACCATGTATATGGTCTTTTCGAGATATTCGATGAAAGGACTGAAGTACACTGAAAAACTGGTTACTGAAAGGTTTTTTAAAGAGGTCATATTTCCTACATACTGAATGGCCATGATGCCTTGCTAGAGGGCACTTAATTGGGTAATTATATTTATTATTGTTCTGATAGAAGCCTTATAGGTCACAAACAATAAGATGATCTATTGGATTAAAATCGAAATTTAATTAAGTATAACTTAATTAAGTAAAAAGCATAATGAGGTGGATTTAATTGAATTAGTTTAATTAAGTATTATTAAAGATACAAATTAGATTTATGAAATCTAATTAGAGATGTCTTAATATGACAATAAAGATAAGAATATCTTATCAAGATAATATTTATTTGTAGATATGGTTTTAAGGTCAGCATTAAATAATGCAAAATAATTATTTTTGAAAAATTAAATAATTATTTGATAATTATCTAATTGATTATTTAATAATATTTACTTTAAGTAAAATTGTTTTATTTGGGTTAGAAAATTTAACTATGAATTAAATTATCTAACATATAAATTTAGAGGTTAGATAAAGGCCCTAATTATCGAGTCAAGAGAGTTTAATTATGAACTACTCCAATATGTGTTTGCTAATGGGCTTAGCGCATGGAATAGCTATCTTTGGTGTGCTATTAGGCTAAAATATTAATAAGTTAACATTAAGGCTTAATCTTGGACCAACTAATTAAAATAGTTTTAATTGGGCTACAAAGAACACTCAAAGTTGGAGCCACCTTTTGGGTATATTAGTAATAGGCTTAGTTGACCCATTAGTTAAGCTTAACCTAGTCCAAGTTAAATACATTATTAAGGGTTTTTTGGCTGATATGAAGCATTAGGAAAAACCCTAAGCAAAAACCCTAGACTTCTTTAAGAGGTTTGGCACAACACTTATGCTTCTGTAAGCTTTCTTTGCATTTTCATCATTTTTTCAAGTGTTCTTGAATTGTTCTTGACACATGTAAAATAGAAAAATAATTTTCTAGCATTAAGAGTTTAGTTTTTCACAAAAGTTATGAAAATTGGCTAAATCCTGAAATTCGTGCTTCCATAGGCCTCATTGTGCATATTTGCAATCTAAGTGATTAGAAAGTGTTTTTAATTACAATGAAAGATAAAAAATCAATTTTCTATCCTAAAAAAATCAACTGAAACCAAATATTATGATTTTTGGACGCATTGATTGGCATCTAAGAAAAGCAACTACTTTCATATGAAGTTGTTCTATTTTCCTTTGCACAATAGATAAGGGAATCGTTCCTAAATTACATTAGATATGTACATATTAGCAAGATACCTTTTGGTTGAGGCTTGTAAAGCCTTTTGGCTAGCACTAAAGAACCATTAGACCTCATGAAGTCTTCAACAGGCATCTATGTGGATCATCATTAGAGGCAGGACACTTGTGTTGTTTTTGTCCTCATAAAGAGATCATAGTAATCAATCAATGGTGCATTCATGCAGGGATAGACACGCCTAGAGTTAGAGTCTCTAGGAAAGTATGATTTCTATTAGATTTATGGTTAAAATTGCCATCTTCTAAGATCTTGACGAAATCTGAATATTTCTTATCGCTACGTTTATTTAATTCTAATTAAATTTTATGCTTATATTAATGTGCATGAGCTGAAGTTTATCCTTTCACACAACTATTATTATCCTCTCATCCTAAATAGAGGAGAAAATAGTCAAATAGATGGAACATAGCTCTCATAAGCAATTAAATATCCAACAAACATAAGATTATTATCCAAAAGCCAAATTATATATGGCTTTTATAAAGTGCAAAAGAAAAAGATACATACAAACAGAATCAATCAGTGATCATGTACAGATGACTGGAATTGTATATAGTCCTTGAGAATTAAACCAAATTAATTCAGTTTTCATTCCATTCTATATTTGACTAATATTTTTCCATTCATTAGATCCAGCATTTTATGAAAGAAAATAAAGCCCCTTTAGTCTAGGGCTGTAACAAGTAGATTTCGCTACCACTAATCGAAATATCTAAAGCGTGGAACTTTAAATGCTCTCATTCAATCGTAATTTTCTTCTATTTATAGTATTTCTTGAACAACTACTTATTGAAAGTACCAAAAAGACATCTAGTGTTGGACACCTGACTTCTCATACAAAATAGTAACCCAAGAGTTTTGGGCAAAACTTGATAAAAATTTTCCTCTTTGGGAAACAATTTTCTAAGCAAGTGCCCGACATTATTTTATTTTATTTATTTTAAGTAAAGTTGTTTTTTTGGGGGAGAAAATTTAGTTTTTCTTTAGGTAGTTTTTTAATATTAAAATAAATAAAAATTTTAAATTTTTAAATAAAAATTTATTTTAAGAAATATTAATTTTCATGATGCATGCGAAAATATATGAGATTTTATTTCGAAACTAAAAAATAATTCAAGAAAAAAATTATAATAGTGAATAAATACACATTAATGACATAACTATACTATTTTTTAATATTATAATTCATGCTATTTTCTACGATCAAATTACTACTTTAATACCAATTCAATGAAAATTAAAAAAAAGATCATACCTTAAAACAACTTATTATTTATTCAACAAAAAAAGAATATGTTTATGTAACAAAAAATTTTCTTTTTTTGAAAAAGAAGAAAAGAGTGGATGGTTTAAAAGATTTGGAGAAGCAGACAATTTTTTTTATTTATATGAATTATTTAAAGGTAAGTGAATTTTTTAAAAAAATATTAAAATTAAAAGTTAAATTATGTTTTTAATATATTTTCATTTATTTATATTTTACTTTAAATTGATTTTTTTATATTTTATTAACTGAGTTAATGCCCGGTTAACTAATGACACCAACTTAGCCAGTTCTTTTATATTAATTAAATCATAACACACCCACTATATGGTTGGATAAAAAATTTAAAAAAATTAAAATCATATGATTAGTGGGCAATTTTTTAATTAAATAAAAGACATGAATACCCTAAATTTATATTATTATTAATATTTGTAAAACAATTTTAAGTAATTTTTCTAATTAAGTTGCTGTCCTGTTAACTCTTACACCAACTTAGTCACTCCTTTTATAATAGTATAAATTTAAACTAAAAAATTAACATTCCTTAATCTATAATCATTATAATTTTTTATAACTTTTCTTCAGTAATTACGTAGAATAGATTTTAATTACTATAATCCTAAAATTAATTAACTACAACAAAAAAAAATTATGTTAAAAGTTTATTATGATGAATTCTACATTATTTTTAATACCTACTAAATAATTGTGATACAATAATTGAAACCTTAATCTTAGAGGTACTATGCTAAGAATGTTGGAACATTTTCAAAATAATGAAAAGTCATGTCTTCAATAATCATAAAATAATGTCTCTTAATTATTTAATTAAAAGTGATGTCTTTTGATTATTTACCAAGTGATGTGACTATCCAAATGGACATGTATTTGAAAAAGTTATATCCATATGAAGATGTATTTCTTTGCCTATAAATAGAACCCCTCTCATTTAGAAGACATTGATAAAAAACTAGATAAAAAACTACAAATCGAATTTTAGTAGTTTTGTCACACACTGCTTAGTGCATAGTAGATTGATGTCATCAATGCAAAACGCCGTCAATCGTAAGGCTTCATTGTATCCTCGATGTTTATACGCCGGTAATCCTTTTGCATACTTAATTAATGGTGGGGGCGAATATAACCTTAAAGAGAGTGGCATTGCTACACACCTTGAAGCCTTCGTCAATTTCTTGTATCTTTTAATTCCCTCTTCTAACAATTTTAAGGTTTTAATTGTGTAATTTTACAAGAAATTTGACTGAAGGTGAAGGAGGATACAATGAAAAGTGCAAGACCCAGCATTTAATAAACCATAGTCTAATATGAGCATGTTAAGATATAAATGTTTGGGCTGACATGGCAAAAGTAAAGAAATGGGCATGGCCAGGGTCATATTTTAAAGCCAAAGAGAATTCCCCACCAGCATGCCTACATGGCAATATTTTCACATTTTGACTATGACCCAATGATATTGCTTTAACAATCTTGCGTTAGGCCTGAGCCTTAGATTTTGTTTTAGCATAAAGTGTTGCCCACCAAATGAATTCGAGGGAATTTGGCCTTGAGTATTAGTGCAAACGATACTTGTAAAAGGAATGTGATAAAAGAGACAATCAATAGCAGGTCAAGTTTTCATAATGTTCTACATCCAAGTATGTTTTGTGAACTTTTATTTAAATTAATTATCTATGTGTAAACTCCTTGATTTTTGGATAGTTATTAAGTTGTATTAAAGTCTTAATAGCTTATAATGAGCATCTATGAAGGTATTTGAAAAAGTTACTACTAAACTTTACTTACAAATTATTAGATTGGTCTTATGATTCACATTTGCTGTATATTATTGGTGGCTTATGATGTGGATCTTTCATGAATAATTATGACTATGCAAAATATATATGTTTATTGGCAATTATATATATAATAAACTAAATGAAAGTTTATTATATAGATGGACATATAAGGTGGATCATTTTGGTTGGCTTAAAACAACCATAAACCTAGATGGGTTTTATATTTGGTTACACATTTTGGTAGTCCACATTAAAAGTGTTAAACAAAATTATGAGTATTTAACCTATTTTATTATTTGTTACATGAATTTATGTTGATTTTATGAAATAAAAAGTTGGACTATTTTACAAAATTTATTATCAATATAGAAGTTATTTTGACTAGAAATGATATAAGTTAAAAATTATTTGAATGATAATTTTTCTAGTTAAAGTAGAATAGTGGGAGAGTAAAAGCTTTTATAATACAGTCACTATTCTAATGTGAAAATAAAATCTTCTATTGAGAATGTGTAACATAGTAGTCATTAATTTGGTCATAAAGATTTGGAGATCCAAATGTGACTATATAATTTTATTTGATCTCATTTGGTATTTAGTGTATGCTATAGTGCATATGAATATGATTATAACGGATATAGTTTGAACAAAGCTATAAATATATAGTTTATTTATAAATATGATAAAATGCATTTATATCCACCATATATAGCGTTGGTAAATGATTTCCAAATGAGTCATTATGGAATCATATAAGATTTGTAAAATATGGTTGAGCATGGTATATAAAACTAATGTAAAGGTGGCTTTTGTCATCCCATTGGTTAATGCTTTCCATATTGGTAGTTATCATAAGTGACCATGCTTAAGAGATATATGAAAATATCCATCTAAAGGTGAGCTATTTGGAAAAATCATGACCCAAAAATAAAAATATTAAAATAGCAAGAAGAAAGCTATTATCCCATTTGGTTGGAGGACAAGGCTTTGGTTATTAATAATAAAATGACTAATAATGTCTTTGATGAAATGTGTATTTATGTAATAGTCACTTGATAAGCCTTGTAATGGTTTGATAATATTGACTATTGTTCTAAAATGAGATATGAAACACCCTTGTGTGTATATGGTTTGTTGATAAAAACTAATGTATTTTGAGTATATATACACAATAAGTTTAAAATCATGTATTGATTATGACAATAAGCTATGGGAAAATAGCAACAACATTGCCTTATTTCACCAAGGTATTTGAGACCTCATTATAAGAAATTACTTGGTTGAAAATGACAATGTAATATATGGTTTACATATTTGAAATAGATAATGAAATTAAGAAATAAATAAAATAGATAAATGTGTAACCATCATTAAAAATAGATAAAGTGATCACTATGAATGCTATAAAGCAAAGAATTGGTATTGTATAAAGGATATCCTTGATAAGTGAAATATTATTAAAGAGCATTCCTTAGCCAAAGAATTTATATTTGTACATGGTGAGGGTGTTGGTCTTGTGATCCTTCAAGATACAAGTATTTATAAAAGTTTATCATGTATGGAAATTAACATAGCTATGTTGGTAATTTGGGGATGAGGACAAGCTCATAATATTAAGTCACCCATGATGGAAACTCGACTCAACACTTGGTATAACATCAAGTCTTGAGTTCAATGAGACAAAGTACATCATTTGTATGTGGCTGCTAGCACCATAATATTATATAGTATATCATCCCAGGTAAAGTGCTAGGTACCCATAATGATAAAGGAAGTATGAGTAAATATACTCTTAATATACCCATAATATTAATATATTAGAGTGTTATAGTTACGGGAACACTCTCGATAGGATCTACCTATGTGAGTGTGAAGTGTGGCCACTTCTAGGAGCTCAAGGGCTTGGCTCTAACAGTACTCATAAAAAGAGGACAGAGACACATGGCATTAACTGGTGTTGAAATCTTTGTGTGAGATGTGTTTGATTAACCAAATGGAATAACTGGTTCAAAGCATAGTCTACCAAGCAATTTCGGTTAACTTTAACATATTTTCATTAAGTGAAGGTTGAATCGTAAGACATCTTCATTTATGCAATAGATTTCCAAAATTATCAAAATCTGGTTTATTTTGAAAATGGTGGGGGATTGTTGAGACATTTTCAAAATAATGAAAGGTCATGTCTTCAATAATCATAAAGTAATGTCTCTTAATTATTTAATTAAGAGTGATGTCTCTTGATTATTTACCAACTGATGTGACTATCCAAATGGACATGTATTTGGAAAAGTTATATCCATATGAAGAGGTATTTCTTTGCTTATAAATAGAAGCCCTCTCATTTGGAAGACATAGATAAAAAACTAGATAGAAAACTACAAATCAAATTTTAGTAGTTTTGTCACACACTGCTCAGTGCATAGTGGATTGATGTCATCAATGCAAAACGCTGTCAATTGTAAGGCTTCGTTGTATCCTCGAGGTTTATACACCGGTAATCCTTTTGCGTACCTAATTAATGGTAGAAGCGAATAAAACCTTAAAGAGAGTGGCATTGCTACACACCTTGAAACCTTCATCAATTTCTCGTGTCTTTCAATTTCCCACGTACTAACAAAAAATTGAAGGCAAAGCGAAGAGTTCTCTTACTTAGATTAGATTATATTTTATTTTACTAAAAATGGAAAAAAAAAATATCAACCCTTTCTTATTTCCCTTGACTCTTCAAATATGTTCCTTTTTTCATACAAGACTCTTAAAATATATTTCATATAGTAATATATTTTCCTTTTACCTTTATTTTATAATTATCCAAACCAAATTATAAATTTTTTTCCTTATCTTGGATCTATTTCAAAAAATTAACCTTTTAGTAATTAGAGATCTTAAACATAAATAAAAAAAAATCTTTCATTAATCATAAAATTTTCCCTTATCTTGAACTTCCTAGCTCAGTCTTATATGTTTTCAAAAAAATTAACCTTTCGGTAATTAGAGATCTTCAATGTAAATAAAAAAAAAATCTTTCATTAATTATAAAATTTTACGTTATCTTGAAAGTCTTAGTTTAATCTTATTTATTTAAAAAAAATTTTCCAAAAAATGTAAATAAAAGAACAATAATCCTTCATTACTCTCAAGTTTTTTTTTTTTATTTTTGTTTTATTTTTTAAACAACAAAGAGGGAAATATATCTCTGTTTCAATGGTCTATACCTTTTACATATTTTTTTTTCAATTTCTTTATTTTTATTTTTTTAAGTGACATTCCTGCCGAATAGTATACAATAGCAAACAAAAAAGAAAACTGTGTAGAAAAACAAGTAAAATAATCTCCCAACGTTAAATCTATTAATAAATTTAAAAAGTTAATAATATAATAAATAAAATGATATGTATAAATATTCTAATTGGTTTGTAGGGTTTATTTAAAAACTTCTACTAAATCTATTAAAAAAAGCCAACTAAACAAAAGATTTGACCAAAGCATTAGCATAAAATTGTATAATCGCTATCTTTTTTTTTTTTTTCTTTTTTGGTAATTCAAAGAATTTTTTACTTTTTTTTTAAACCAAATCAAATCATGAAAAATGTGAGTAAAAATTGCATGGTTAGTCGTGTATCAAATTTACCCTTTCTAATCTTTGCAGCAAACCAGTCTTGAATTGCCTCACTCCACGTCGGGTGGGGTTCAAATCAACCTGTGTGCTTTCTCAAAAGCATTGAAACGACCTTTTTCTTAATGGTGGTAGAATTAAAAAAAATCAATAAAGTTTAACTTAAACTGCAACAAAAAAAAAAAAAAAAAGGAAAAAGAAAGTTTTAGATGTACAGGGAAATGCGACACGGGGGCGTTCATGTTAGATCTCTTTGGCAATGTGGAGAACAGAAGCGATAGAGCTAAGTGAGGAAGGAACGACCTTATTGTCAAACACCCTTATTGAAGACGTTGTGGTGGTTGCGCTCCGCAATGACCACCTCGATAGCCCTTGGGGGCTGAAGTCTGTATTTGTCATTTACGAAGTTAACTCCTTATCCAGAAACAAGATTTTCTCAACTCTCTGATACTCAAATCGCTATCAAAAACAGAAAAGAAAGATATTTATCAATAACTTTGCATTATAAGCCTAGGATTAATATTGCTTTCTAAAAAAAAATAAATAAATCTAGTAGACTGATTAGTTTGAACACCATTTGGGTAGGTCAAAAAGCATAAGAAAATAGGAGATATTAGAACAAATGCAATATCCAAGCGCAAGGCGATCTCGTCGTATATTAAAAAAATAAAATCATGATGAATTTGACCGAAGCTGCTGACTAAGAATCCGGTCTTCACAAAAATAAAAAGGCAGCTAAAAGCTGTGTTTAGAAGCTGAGAAAGCGAGGGAAAATAACCCTGAAACTAATTGGTTGATTCCATGTTCCATCATCATTTTCTCGCCAACCAAATAGAGTGATCAAAAAGGTTAATCTAGAAGTTAATCAATATAAGAAAGTTGAATCTTATGTTTAATCCAAAAAGAAGATAAAAGAGAGTGAACTCGTGAAAAATGGCCTTTGTTTGAGAAACAAATATATGGAAGAGAGACTAAAAGAAGAAAGGAATATGGCGATGGAGGGAGTTTCATTTGTTGGACGTAATGGAAAGAGTAGGAGGGAGAGCTGGATTTCATACTATTTGAGGACATATGGCGGGTATAGAGAGGCACTGCTGTGATTTGGGTGGCATGGTACGTAGGTACATATGTTTGTATGTATGCATGTATGTTTATGGTATGCAAGGACATTAATTTGTTTTTTTCTATATTGACATGGTGCAATTCCTTATGGAGCTCCGTTTTTCTTCTTTGTTTGTTTGATTGTTGGTAAATGGTAATGGCATTCATTTCCTTTGGTTTTTATTATTTGTGTATTTTTTTTTTGGTATGGCAAATGTTAATTTTGTTTTTCAACAATTTTTTTATTCCTACCAGTCCGTTTATGTAAGGTCTTCCTATAACGTGGCACAGCGTTGTTGGATGTGTCAAAAATGAATCAGCTAGACGCATCTTATCTGCTTAGATTTTGTAGAGTTGAGATCTCTTCTATTACGTTTTTGTTTATTTTTTTCAATACATTTATTAACACCATTCATGTATTATATATCCATTGTCAAATTTATATTTATGAATGTGATTAAAACTGCATTGAATAGTAATAGAAAAAATAATAGAAAGAATCTCAACCAAATTTTGCAAAAGATCAGATAAAAGGTTGCACAAATGATTCTAATTATTTAAGCTATTTATGCTTATATAAAACTTATAAACAAAACTTCTTTATTTTTATGCATACATTTTAAGGTTATTTCTCAATGAAACTTAGCTACAAGCATTAAGTAGAAGGGATACTAACTATACATGTTATTGTAAAGTATCATGTTCAATTTTTAAAATAAAAAAATTTAGAAAAATGTTGGTAGACAATGATTTCCATTTTGCGAAAATCTTGTCCATTTTTGTTATAAATGAATCTGTTTTTGAATTGGCTTAGATTTGACTGACATATTAAAAAATTTTTATCCAAATCCTGAATCGATTAAATGTTAAGTTTGGAATTTTTTTAATAATAAAAAATAAAATATTTAATATAATTTACAATTAAAATAAATAAAATATATTGATTTAGATTAATGGTCTGGTTCTTAAATAATTCTAATTATGACTATAATCTACTTTAAAAAAAAGAGTCAGCTAGGTGAATCACATATCTACATGCACCTAATGTGCGCCTAATGATCGAATTCGAATGTGCCATTTCAAAAGTTTTTGAGGTGCTTTTATTGTCTAACATTACATCTTAGCTCCTAACCAAGGTAACACTAGAAGGTCTTGAACAATAATAGCTCAGAGCCAAGATGGTAGAAAGGTTATGGCATTCTTATTACCTTTTTTTTAATCAAAATTGGTGTGGGTCTTTTGTTATTCATTTGTTGTTTATTATTTTTCGTAGGTCTATTTAGTTTATATTTTGAAGAAATTTAACTCGAATTAGAATGATATTTATGCCATGTTTGATGTGGTATAAACAAAATTTGAAAATTGTTTTTGTATAGTCTCTGAACTAGCTATAAGGTACTCATGATGTATCAATATCATACTATACATATGGAGTATAATGTGTTAGGGAATTAAGTCACGATTCCCCTTCTTCTGTCATAAATCTATTGAAAAATATTCATTTCGATTAACTATAGATTTGAGAAAAGCAATCCATTATTTATTTCACGTCCTTGGCTTGCTTTGCATTAGAAATAAAAAATAAAGTCGTACCGGTGTAGTCTTGCGCTTGCTTGAATACTCTTAATTGTTCTTGTGCAGTCAAAAATTTATTTATTTTTGTGTTTGAGCGCTCAAAGTTTGTTCTTCATCTTTTATTTGTTTCTTGTTCTTGAATTATTCAATTCTAGTATGCATTTTTTCATTGGTAGAACATTAAAGGGTGTCAACCAGGTTCGATTTGTATCTTCTTATTGGGCCATTTTGATTTTCCTTTTAGTGGTAGACTGAAGAACTGGTGGGTGGGTTTGTATATGGCGGCTTTTTGCACTATATGGATGGCTAGGGATGAGATTGTGTTTAATAACAAAAATTGGTCAATTGCGTTACTTCTGTCTATGGTTCAGTTGATATCCTTATGTTGGATTCAAGCAATGGAGGACGAGCTGTTGATTCCAGAATCTTTGTGGTGGAATAATCCAACTAATTGTTGTCCTCCTCTTGGGTTGATAAAGTTTAAGGTTGTGGCTAATTGGATTGCTCCCCCATTCAGTTTATTAAAGTTTAATGTCGACGATGCTGCAGAATGTAAGGATGGGCCTGTAGGTCGCGGGGCAATTTTGAGAAATGAGATTGGTGAAGTGCTTATGATGTTTTCTGGTCCGCTGGGTAGCCATGACTCAAACATTGCCGAGTTTCTTGCTATTAAGAAAGCTCTCAAGACTTCCATGTGACAAAATGGAAAGATAAGAAGGGGATTAATTATGGAATCTAATTCTATTGTAGCAATGAATTGGTGTGAGAAAGAGGAAAATAGACATGGAAGTTATGGAGGATTTTTTCTGAAATTGTTGAGTTAAAAAGGAAGATTAGAGATTTACTTTTCATCAATATTTTTCGGGGAGCAAATTGTATAGTAGATGTGTTAGCTAAACAAGGGGTTGACGGAGTCGATATGTTTAGGGCATGATGGTGAAGGTACCTTGGATGTCAGTTGTTATATGGATTTTTCATTGCTTTTTATTCTAGTTTTGCTTTTGGGGGTGCTTTATTTATTTCCTGAGGTATTTTTGCTCATTTATATGGAGTCTATCAATATAAGCTTTGTTCTAGCAAAAAAGAGAAAAAAAATGGAAAACCACCACTTTTGCCTTCTACTTTATTTCCAACCGTAACTTATAATTAACTCCTTAATCAATGTTAAATTTTGTTATTAATTGTTGCTTTAAATTTAAATATTGTTCTTTGTAAACTTTGCAGGTACAAGCAGTTGCTTGGAATCATACCATGTGTCAAAAGTTTTTCTTAGTGGATCTTTCGATGGTTCAGTTATCGTGGTAATTAAATTTTTTACTTGCTTAAAGTTTTTGTGCATGTTTTCAGCTTTTCTACCCAAGAAACATTTGTTTTGGTTTCTATGGTTCTTCCGAAGCAATTCGTGTTTGGTTTTTCTTATTTAATTGCTTTCAAGTTATTGGAACTTGTACTTTTACCTTACTTATAAATTGCAGGAGGGTTAGAGAGTATCACTTCATCCTTGTTTTAAATGGACAATCATTATTGCAGTTGAATGCAAACCGTACCTATTTTGCTTCATCTGTTATTTTTTTTTTTTAAAGCGTATGTATTTGACAAATATGAGCGAAGCAACGTGATCTTTCGACCACCTTTTAAATATGTAAATATTTAAAAAATAATTAAATATATTTATTTTTAACACTCACATCTCAATTTATATTAAGTACTTATTTATAATACGTGTTTTAATCTTTTATTTAAGGCTACTGACTTAAGCTTTACTTGAAAGAGTGAGAAAAGTGAAAAGATGAATTTTTTTTTTTTCTATTAATGTGCTTGGTAGGAAAGATAAAAGAGTTAAAAGAAAAAGATAATTTTCTTTTCTCTCATATGATTAAAAAATAATAAAAATAAAAATAATATTATTTTACCATTATACGTATTGTAAATTAAGATAAAAAATTAAAATTTAAAAAATATGGATAATCTTATAAATGTACGCACTTGACTCACACCACTCTTATTTTTTACTTTTTTCCTTTTTTATTTTTTTAATTTAGAATAATTTATTTTTGTTAATAGATAAAAGACGATAATTTTTTCAGTATTCTTATCTCTCACTTTTCTTTTCAATTAAGAACATTCAATATTCATTTTCTTTCTATTTTTTTACACTCTTCTATCCATCTTTTTGCTTTTTTATCTAACCAAATGCACCCGTAAAAATGCTATTTATTTCTTCCATTTAAAGACGACTAGAAAGAAGGCTTACTTTGCTAACTAGATGCATACTAAGATATTTTTAGTTTTAATCAAGTTTGTCTTGAAGATGGTACAATCAAAGGTTATGATATTCGAGCTTCGAGCTTGCCATGATTGGTCCATCTTCCGAGTCAAAATCAAGTTTTACTGTCCATGAACATGACAAAGCTGCTTGCACTTTCATATAATCTTGCAGTACCAAATGTAAAAACCCATGTTTCGTTCTCATTCCTTGGTCAGGTTATTTATACTATGAGAAGTTACTAATATAGTTTAGGCGGTTTCGTTGGTTGATCATCATTTGCTGCAAGTAAAACTTTGAGATTTGTCGAACAATCAACCTTCATGTGTTGCGTCTAGGAATCCGAAAGCAGTAAGCGTGATTTGAAGGAAGCACTTTGGAAGCCGTTTGTTGTTTTTGATGTATTCATTCTCACATGTGGCAACTGACTGTTACTTTTATAGGGATCTGTCTTTTCCATAACCTTCTCACAAGATAGTCTTTTTTTTGTTGGCTATTGTAAGTGTTCATATCATGATTTTCTCGGACAATATTGATACAGAGATTTTTTAGCTGCTCTTATTATAAGGTACAGTTTATTTTAAAATAGTGTAAATTATTTTTATGATTTTATCTTGACACTTAGACAAAAAATAATATTTTTTACTTTATAAAGTTATAGTCCAATCCTTAGCTAATGGAATAGCAGGAGCAACTCAAAAATCCCTGTATCAATATTGTCACCATTTTGTGGGAAATTATTTTGGATTCGTACTAACCTTGAACAAAAATATAATTCACATCCTTGACTAGGGACTAATGTCGAAGAGGAACATTCTCGCATTGACTAGTCAAGATTAGACTGGGGCTTTATAAAGTAAAAGTTATCATTTTTTTGTCAAAATGTTTTTTTTTTAAGATAAAATTTTTAAAATAATTTATATATTAAGCGCTGATTGACGATACTTATATCAATAATTGGCTAAAAGGAAGAGTTGGAATTGAGTGGAAATCTTGCAAATACTGTCATTGAAATTTGGTAGCTC
>JBBYHM010000003.1:8687879-8700286 GCA_038381775.1 Adansonia rubrostipa | reverse complement strand
TTTTTTTAATAATTTGATATTCAAAAAATTCTATTTTCATCAAATAAAATATTTCAATAGATTAATCATATATATAATATAATAAAATAAAGTATAAATTTACTTAATAAGCATTGTTTATATGACAGTTTACATGAAAATTTTTTTTGATGACATTTAAAGTAATTTTAATTTTAATTAATATTGTAGCATTCAAAATATTAGATTATATATATCTTTATTCAAAATTCGAAAATTTTCAAATTAAATTTTTTTAAATGATCTCTTATTAATCTTTTAATTTTTTTATCCATCTAAAATCAAATTAAAAAATAATAGATAAATTTATGTATCTAAAATCAGAATTAAAAAAATTTTAAATTAAATATTTTTATGTTATCTATTATCAATCTTTTATTAGTTTTATTCATTTGAAATCAAAATTAAATAGTAATAGATGAAATTACTAATCTAAAATCAAGATTAAATTGTAACAAAATTTTGAAATTTAAAAAATTCCTTTTATTTGGCAATATTATATTTTTTAAAATTTAAAAATCTTAATTTTTACTTTGATAAATTTGCTTACCATCTTATTTGATTTTTTTAATTAAAAAATACACATATTACTTATTACATTCATTTTAAATTTTAAATTCGAAAAACATTAATCAATCTAAAATTATATATATATCCTATTTATTGGCATCCAATATTCCTATAAATAGTAGTATTATGTAACTTTTTTGTTTTAATTTGAAACTTTCGTATGAAAAGTATGAATTTTTAATTATTTTTTAATTCACATTTTCTTTTGATACACATTTACCAATTAATTTTTATTTTTTGTACAAAACAAAAAAAAAGTACTAAGAAACATATTTATTATTAAATGATCTATATATATTTAAAAGACCACATTTTTATCTTTTTTATGTGTTAAGAATAATTTGAGCACAGTCATAACAATGAATGTAAATTATTTTTATGATTCAATTTTTATTCAATTGTTTTGTAGGAAAAAGTGTTAGCAAGGATATAGTATTTTTATAGAGTCTAATTTTGATATAATATTAAAATTTTACATAATTTTTAAATATATTGGACATTAATAAAAATATATATACAAATTAAAAAAATTGATGATCCATCGATAACTTAAATTAGAAAAAGTAAATTGAATAAATTTGATTTGAAATTAGATTTTGAATATATATTTTATGTATGTATATACAAATAATTAAATAAATTTAATTCAAATTTGATTAAAATTTTGACATCTATACAATTTATACATATTAAATATTAAATACTTAAACATAAATTTAAAAATAATACTTAATATACATACATATATATATTTAAATAAATAAAATTAATTCATACATTATACGAGTTATAAACTAGTGCTATTATATAAAATATTGATGTAATTTAATTAATTTATATTAAATTATTATGCGTTAGATGTTAACATCTAAAAAATTTATTTAATTTTATATGAATTAATTTAATACAGATCAATCATATGATATTAATTAACTAACTAACCCAATATGTAGATAGAATACATACAAATTAAAATATAATGAAGTTTCTCTTTAAATATTAAATCATTAAAAAAATGTATACTTCGAACGAGTTTATGTATTAACCCATGTCAAAAGGCAAAAAAGTGCCTTCAAGTGGGCATCCCAGATTCCGACTTTGGGAACTGCAGTCACGAGCTCGTTTTAACTTACTATAATAATAATAAATTATTATTTGTAAGTAGATCTACTCATAAGTTAGGTCAGGTCAGGTCAGACTCGGATCGAGTTTGAGTACGATATTAACATTAAATATATTTGTTTAAGTTCGGTCTAGCTTGAAATTTGAGCTTCAAATATTGCCCAAGCCTGTTCATATTTATAAATAGATAGTCTAAGCCCGTTTAGGCCCACCCATATTATATTTTTTTAAAATTTATTTTTTTAAAAAACATATTATTTTAAAATTTAATTTTTATTAATTTAATAATTTTTTTATTAAGTTTATAAATATAAATAATTTAACTTAATTTTTAAAATTTACACTATAATATTATATATATGTATTGTTTATATGATCAAAATTACATAATATATAAAATATAAAATAAATATATATAATGAAATAGTAAAATGGGTCAGGCCGAGCTTGGGTTTTGAGAGTTGAACTCAAGGCCCGGCTCATTTTTTAATCGGGCCTATTTTTTTTGTCCAAGTTTATTTTTCGAGCCTAATATGTTTGTCCAAACCCTCTCAAATATCGGACAGAACTTTGGGTTTAGGCGGGTAACCCGACCCTTAAGCAGGTCTACTTGTAAGGATTTACATTTTCAATATAAATTTATATATCAACAATGAATTAAATTATAAAATTTAATAAAATATATAATTTTTATATTTATTTTTAAAAATTTTTAATTTTATTTATTTAATTAATAATAAATTATTATAATATAAATTATTAATAATATATAATGTATCAAATATACATTCGCTTAAATTTTTAGATTATCATATCTTCTAATTAAATTGGAAGTTGGAGAACTGGAACCCTGCAACACTCGTTCATTACGCGTCAAAGATGACAGAGGGCGTGTCACTTGCGCCAGAACCGACGAACAAGAAAATAAAATAAGATAAAATAAAACTAAAGTGTGAAATAAACCCCAACTTTTGATAGGATAGGATTACACTTTCGAGTAGGAGAATTGCCCAGCGCCTGCCTATAAATTCACCCTTATTGTTTCCCTGTCCAGTATTGTGTCTGGCTAGCATGTATAGTAAGCTTAAGTGGTATTATTAGCAAGAGTTGATTAGTGATGTCTTCATTGCTAGAACACCTGCCTTCCATCTCCAGCTTCTTGTCCTTTTATGCCTCCTTCTCCGCCATGGCCATGTTAATTCGTACAATCTTGAATGACATGGTCCCCAGCCCAATCCGACACTACATTTCCACCAAGTTCTCCGACTTAGCCTCTCGTTGCCTTTCCCCTGATTTCACTTTCGTCATCGAAGAGCGTTGGCAAGCTGTTCAAAACGAAACATTTCGTGCCGTGGAAGCCTATCTGCCTACCAGGATCGGCCCCTCCACAGATAGCCTCTTGATTGGATCCAATGAACCCCTAAACCCCAGAGCTCCACCAAAACAAAATATCCCCGTCGACTGCAAGATCGTTGATGAATTCCATGGCATGCGCTTAAAATGGACTCTCCGTTCAGTTGACTCCAAAAAGTACGAATTCCCTCGACAAAAAAGATACTTCTGCTTGAAGTGTAAGAAAGTTGATAGAGATCGAGTAATTCAAAGCTATTTCCCCCACATTGCGACGACAGCACAGTCCATCTTCAACAAGCGTGAGACCCTCAATATTTACACCTACGATCAAAGTTCTTCCATGTGGGAATCCACAGTTTTCAAGCATCCTGCAACCTTTGAGACCGTAGCTTTGGAGCCAAAGCTGAAGCAGTTTATAAAGGAAGACCTTGATTCATTTGTTGCACGCAAGGATTTCTTTGAGGGAGTGGGCAGGGCTTGGAAACGAGGGTACCTTATTTATGGTCCACCAGGGACAGGGAAATCTTCACTTGTGGCTGCAATTGCAAACTACTTGAGATACAACATATACGATCTTCAGGTCCAAACTGCTCGAAGTGACGCTGACTTGAGGCATATGCTAACCTCTACCACGAACCGCTCCATTCTCCTTATTGAGGACATAGACTGTGGCACAAAAGTGTCTTATGATCGTGCCAAGGTTCTGGATGACCAAGAAGATCATAAGCACGATAAGCAACCAATTCCGATTTCTAATCATCCTGGGGTAATTATTTATATTTGCATATTCCTTACGTTGCTTTTTCCAATTTCTATTCTTTTTCCATCATTTCATTTTTTCTGTCCCTTGTAACTAATGGTTAATTAAAATATTTTAAATATTTTAAAAAAATTTAATATTAAATAATTAATAAATATTGAGCTAGACAAGCTTTTAATTTTCTATTGAACTTGTCCGACTGATTCATTCGGTCTGGTTATTTCATCGTTAAGTGAGCCTGTAGAAACTCAAGACTCTTACAGAAGCCTTTTTTCAATTTGTCTTAGAATATCGACAATTTGAATATTGTTCATGCATAAAGTGATAAACCTCTATGATTTAGGCAAGAGGCCGGACTCCCTGGCCTAGCAGGATCAGCCTGATCATCAAAGGCATCGCCGGGGCTGATTATGTTTCAAATATACATTTACTAATAATAATAAATAAATACAATAAATAGATATTTCTATGTCATTTACAAGTTGACTTATGGTGCTTGATATGATTTTGTAGGTCACATTGTCAGGCTTACTCAATTTCCTTGATGGGTTATGGTCGAGTTGTGGGGATGAGAAGATCATCATCTTCACTACAAATGATAAAGATAAGTTGGATCCTGCTCTGTTGCGCCCTGGACGAATGGATGTTCACATTTACATGGGCTATTGCACTCCTGCAGGATTTAGAAAGCTTGTTGACACGTATCTTGGAATCAAACAACATCCTTCCTTTGTTACTATTGAAAATCTTTTACAGTGTATGACAGTCACTCCTGCAGAAGCAGCAGAGCAGCTGATGAAGACTGACCATCCTGAAGCTGTACTTGAAAGTTTCATTCACTTGCTTGGAATGAAAAGGGACGAGGAAATTAAAAATAAGATTTAATTCAATTAATTTATATAATTATATTTAAAAATTAATATTTAATATATTTAAATTTAAATTTTAAATTTTATAAATTGTAATTCTTTTTTATAAGAAAATTGCGATGATCAATATAAGCAATTTATTGTTTTATTTAATGAGCCTACCTCACAGTATTGATTGGAATTCTATGTTCTGAATATTCAGATATTCTAATTTTGAAAATATTAATATTTTGGTTTTAAAGGGGAATTGAGAAGGAAGGGGAGAAGAAAAGATATTGAGAATGGAAAATTTTAGGATACGTTTCCTAAATTCAGCTTCCATCAGTTTCAAATAACATAAACCTTTGAACGTGAAATCTTTCATCTCAGCCATTGCTTAAACGGTAACTTTGGGGAGAATTTCATAAAAGTAACAGGAGGTGATAAGTTTTACAAAATTGCAAAGCATGAAAAAATATTTCAAACAAAATATAATAATTATTAGAATTATTAATAAAAAATTATAATTACAATTTAACTCTACTTTTTCCTTGTGTTAGAACCGACTTTCCTTTGTATATAAACTATATATATATATTATATATATAAATATTTATATAAATTATATATATCAAAAATAGTATTTAAAAATAATAAAATATTAAAAATATTTTTATTAAATCTTGAATTATTATTTAAAAATGATAAAAAATAAAAATATATTTTATATTAAATTTTGAAATATCATTTACAAATAATAAAAAATAAAACTATTTTATGTTAAATCCCAAATTATCATTTCTCAAAATTGATATAATATTATATATAATATATTATATATTATAATATTATATATGTTGGGGATCGGCTCCTTTCGTAGGAGAATCGACCACCCACAAATTATATATAATATATATAATTATATATTACATATAATTTATATATATTAAAAATATTATATTAAATCTTAAATTATAAAATAATTTCAAATTATATTAAACACTGGATTAATATCAAAAACAATAAAAATTAAAAAATATTTAATATTAAATCAAATTACTTTTCTTGAATTAAAAATAATATATATTATACATATTATATATAATATTATTATGTAATACATATATAATATAATGTAATATTATAAATATAATATCTTATATACAATAAAATATAAAAAATATTTTATATTAAAATTGAAAAACTAATTAAAAATAATAAAAATTAAAAAACATTTAATATTAAATTCAAAATTTTTAAAAAATTTAAAATAATATATTATATCTAATATATATTATATAGTACTTATATAAATAATATATAATATTATAAAATAACATAATAATATATTATATAATATATAATATATAAAAAAATTAAAAATATTTTATATTAAAAAATAATTACTAAATGTATGACTCACTATAACTAAATATAAAGCACATATAAAAAGTAGTCGTATTAATGTATGATCGACATCACCTTGAGCATTGTTTTATATATGCTGAAACTGATTATTCTTAAATAGTGGGAGGATGATGTTGCAATAGAAACAAAAAACAAAAAGAAAACTTATAAGCAAAAAATAAAAAAATATATAGTTGATTATTTTTGTATAGTGAAATAATCATAACTCACTATCTTTATAAATTTTTGTTTAGGTAAAAATTTTTAATCCCTAAGTTTGCAAACAAAAAAAATAAAGAGTAAATAATATATATTGTAATTTAATATATATAATTTATAGATTCCACTAAATTATTGCCAGAGAAAAAGCCAGCCAAAATATAAAATAAAAAATAAAAGTAAAATAATAATTACAATCTTCTTGTTAATAATTTTAATAATTATTATTTCTTTGTTAAAATTATTTTTTCTCTTTTATCCTTTTTAATAATTATTATTACATTTTACTCTTTTGAAATTCTCCCCCACATTTAACAATTTTTTCTCTTCTTGTTTCATTTGACTTTTCACCAACTAACAATCTCATTTTTTATTTTTATTATATATAATATATTATTATATAATATTTATAATATTATATATTATATATGTATTATATAATATTTTTAATTTATATATAACACAAATTGCATATAAATATTATATAAATTATAATATTTATATGTAATTTTTATAATATTTAGTTATAATTTTATCAACTAATAAAAATTATAATTTATCAAAAAATTATTTTTTCTTAATATAATATAATTATTATTAATATACCCAAATAAATTATTAAACTAAAATAATATGAAAACTTCTTTTTACTTCAAAAATTAATTTTCCACACATATAAGATATAATAAAGAATAAAAAATAATTTCTAAAAAATTATCGTTAATTTTTTAAAGAAATATTTTACATATATATATTACAGATTTGGTAATATTTTTATGTAAATCGATAATGTTTGTATGTAACAAATTACATACATATATTACCTTTAAAGTTTTTTTACACAAATTCATTATATATAACATAAATTACACATAAACATTACATAAATTGTAATATTTATATGTAATTTTTATAATATTTAGTTGTAATTTTACCAACTAATAAAAATTATAAATTTAATCAAAAAGTTAATTTTTTCTTAATATAATATAATTATTACTAATACACCTAAACAAATTATTAAACTAAAAAATATGAAAAAAATTTTCACTTCAAAAATTACTACAAAATTTAATTTCTCACACATATTATATATTTAATAAATAATAAAAAATAATTTCTAGAAAATTATAGTTAATTTTTTTAAAGAAATATTTTACATACATATATTATAGATTTAGTAATGTTTTTATGTAAATCTATAATGTTTGTATGTAAATTCGGTAATATTTGTATGTAACAAATTACATATATACATTACCTTCAAAGATTCTTTACACAAATACATTATATATAACACAAATTACATAAAAATATTTAATACTTATTTATATTACCTATGGTAATAAACATATATTATAGATAATATAATTTATGTAATTATAATATTTTCTGTAATAGTATTTCTTATTACCTGTTGATAATATATTTATTTAACTTACAAAATTTTCATGTAAATGTAATAAATTTATTCATTGCAACTTTTATTATCTTTTATCATAATTTCTGTAAGTAAATAATGTATATGTGTAATTTTTAAAAAAATATGTAATACTTATTCACATTACTTATGATAATATACATGTGTAATAAATAATATAATTTATGTAATTATAATATTTTATGTTGTATTATTTTCTATTACGTAATTATAATAAATTTTTTGTAACTTACAAAATTTTTATATAAATGTAATAAATTTATGTATTACAACTTTATTATCTTTTATCATAATTTATGTGTAAATTATGATAACAAATTTACGTAAATAATATATATGTGTAATTATAACAAAAATATGTAATATTAAGTTATATTAACAATCATAATAATTTATGTAATAGATAATATAATTTATTTAACTATAATATTTATTGGTAATTTTAAATTTTTCTTTTTAATGATAATGATTTATGTAACTTATAATATATTTATGTAATTATAATAATTTTATGTGTTATTATATAATAATATATATAAAAATAAAAAAATAAAAATTATGGCAACCGGTTTAATCGGTTGCCATTGGAGCTTACCAAAACCGTTCTTTAAGGAACGTACGCTAGAAGGTCTTATTGAGAACAAATTAATAAAATTACATTCCAAGACAAGATTCTGTATTTGACTATTTGGCAGAGTATTACCGAGTCAAACAACTTAATATAATTTCATCGATCAATGAAAAAAAAGTTATATATATATAAAAGAAAAAATATAACATATAATCTATTTTCTATTTCTATTGTTGTAATAAAAGGATGGAGTTGAGGGTAGTATGGAAAGTATTGTTCCTCAATCTCTTCCTCAAGATGACATGTTTATTTGTTTATTTATTTATTTATCTTTAATTGGCAGGGGAGAAAGAGATACAAAGAAAGAAAAAAAAAAAAAAAGAGAAAGAAAGTAGGAAGAAAAAGAGAGGAAAAAAAGGAAAAAAAATTTTGTTGTTTTTGTGTTTGATTTTAGTAATATTTTTTTTATGTATTTAAAGTATTAAGTATTTATTTGCTTTTCTTATTTTTATATGGATGAAAAATCATGTTAGTATTACTTCTCATATTGTGTTTTAATTATTTTCACAAGTTTATTTTCATAATTTATCCCATGTTTTGTATAGTTTATAGTAAATATTCAATTTTTACTTAAATAAACTTAATTACTTAAGATATTAAAATATAAACAAAGATTTAAATAATGTTTCATAGTTATTTAATCAACAAAAAATTATTTTGGTAAATTTTTTTAATATATTTTCAATTTTGATCTGCATTTTAAAAAAGTTGGCCTATTCCTATGCAGGTTAAATTTAGCATCCGTATCTAGCCCACTCACCGAAAAATAAATTTTTTATTTTTATTTTATATTTTAAATGATGTATTTAAAGTAATTTAGGACCTGTATCTAATTCGCTTAGGAGATGTTTTTAATTTTATTTTATTTTTAAATAATGTATTTGAAAGAGTTGCTTTGTATGTTTATTTGAGTAGACTTATTACCTGTACCTAACTTGCTTAGAAAAAAATAATTTCTTATTTTTTTAGATAATCTTTTTTATATAATTGATCTACATATTTACTGCAATTTAATTTAAGATTCATATCCAATCCTGAACAATCACCATAAATTTAAATGCTTTATAATTAAAAATTGAAAATAAAAAATTTAAAAAATGATTATAACTTGATAAAATTTAATTTAAAATTAATTTTATAATTAAATAACTTTAAAAATTATAAAAAGAATTCAAAACCCTTGAAGTTATGAGGAGTACAAATTCTAGTATGATTGAATTGAACCATTAAGATGGTATAGTTTAAATTAATAAATATGAAGAAAAACAAGCTTCCATTTTCTTTATACAGTTAGCACCTAAAAATGAAAACATTATGAAAAGGCTATACATCATAATCTATATAAAAACCTATATTTGTTGGATAAAATAACAATAACGGAGCATTTGATTGGGATAATATTTCATTACTGAGAGTACAATAATATTCCATCATGATAATACTATGTTTCAAAAACTTTCCCTAAGCTTAGCAATGTATCATTACCTACACTACCAAAATTAGTAATATAGGAAGTAATGTCATAAAAACCTTTTTCTAAGGTAATGTAATATTCCATCTGGAATGTAAAATTTGTAGCATTTTTACCCCTCCTATTTTATAATTTTGACTATTTTAACCTAAATAAAATAGACATTTTTGTTAGAAACAAGCCTTTGATAACCTTTATGCAAGAGGGTTTTGTTTTTTTCTTCAGCTACAAAGAGTCTGCTCCCAACTCTTGTGTAAACACTGTAATTATTCAGGTATTAAAATCTAATTTATCGATTGCTTAAGTTGTCAACCTTGTATCTGCTCCTACCTCTCATCGATACTTGAGTTCATTTTTAAGGTATTAAATTTGGGATTGTGGTTGAAATTTGCGATTTTGAGGGGTTTAATTTTGGGTTTATAAATTTTAAAATTGAGATTAGGTTTCGAATTAAAGGTTGGGAGCAAACTTCTTCTTATTAATTGGGTCAATCTTTGTTTTCCCTAAACTCACAAAAACCTTGCTTTCTATTTCTCTTGCTCTGCAAACACGTGAAAAGTTTCTATTTTTGTTGCCTCCAAGCAAAACTCAAGGTTAACATCATTTTCTTACAACCCATTTTCTTGTTTTTTAAGATTAATTTTGTTTGGTTTCTTATCTTCAATGACCACATTTTGTTAAAAAGGTTCTGTATGAAAGAAAAATGGGAAATAAGATTTGGTTATTTCAAAATTTAATTATATTATTTGTCAATTTTTGAGAGTTTTCTTTTTTATTGTTGTTCTTTGTTAAATGATTGATTGAATGTTATTACTTGATCTTTTTGTTTGACTGTTTTCATGTAACATGATTTTGTGAAAGATAAAAACATTGAATTTTCATTTTCTAATAGATAGAAATAGAATTGGTAGTGAAACTTAAATATGTTGTTTGTTTTCAATCATTGTCTTTTCGAAGATTTAAGCTTTCTCAATAGAAGATCATGAAATAAGATGCAAGGATTTGATTTATAATCATGTGTTAAATATGGTATTACTAGTGATAATTTTTTTTACATGAGTTTGCAGATTGCTAGGTGATATAATTTTAGCTTTACGGCATATTAAAAATTGCAGTAATTTTAACTTTGATTGAATTAATATAAGTTTCTAAGCTCAATTGTGAAGTAATTAGGAGGTGCCCATTGGTCGATTCATTAAATGAATTGGAGTTCCTAGCTGAGTTAACTTATCAAGAGATTTTTATTTGAATATATTCCAGCTATACGTTAAGACCGACTAACCTTGAGCACACATAATACTTGTATGTATATATAATAGGTAGAATTAGATGGATAGCTTGTGAATAGCTAATACAACCATTCATTTTTGTGATTTTGTTAGGACTTTTTTCATGCATTGATAAATAGTTTTTAGGTTCAAGTTTTTTTTTTTTTTTCTTTAAGCTTAATAAGTTAAAGATTGCAAAATATCCATATTAATGGCTTTTGCTATCCCCAAAACTATCTTTTTTTTTTGTTAAATTAATGATAATTAAATTGATAGCGTGCTTGATCATTTACTATGATCATCAATTTTAATTTTTGTGATAAGTGTTAAAATATATATGATAAATAATTGATAAATGGCACAGCCAAAAGAACAAAAATAATCCAAATGTATGTGTTTAGTATTTGGTAATGCATTGGGTAATATTGAAAAACTATTTGAACTCTTCTCAAGTCAACATCAAATCTATGCTTAGCAAAATATGTTGACAAAAGTTAAGTAGTTAAATCAATTTTAGCTATAGTAGCATTTATCACTTTGATTTTTATAGTAGCATTTATCGCTTTGTTACTCACATTTTAATTTCATTTCCAATAAGAGAAAAGGTATTGATACTCAATTATTGGAAGCAGTAACGTTAATCCTTCAGCTTTGTAGTTAATTCTAACTATTCTTTCAATAATGGGTGTGAGGCTTGTGTTGTGTTTGCCAATGTTGATAATTACTTCATATTTCTAAGTTTATTTAAAATGATTGGAAAGTATTATGTTGTTTTCGATGGGCATAAGTTAGGTATTTATAATATTTAGAATGAAGCTAAAACACAAGTTTTGGTCTATCAGAGTGCCCGTCACAAGATATATAAGAATTGAACAGATGCAAAATTGCATTTCTAGAGTGTTGAAACTTTAATGTGACAGAACAACTAGAAGAACATGTCAACAAAATTTAAATGATATGATGAATAGTAATCATGCATCACATTCTTCTTCTTATAATAAATGATTGATTATGAGATTTTTTTTATTGGAGTTTGCAGAACTTTGTTTATTTTGTATATTGGCAAATGATTTCAATTTTCCTGTAAATTTAAACAATTTATGTATAATTGATACTTTAATTGTAACATTATTTTAAGACTTAATACTACTTTCTTTCTGTTAGTACGTAAAAAATGTTCCATCTTTAATATATTGCAGATTTTTTTTGTTAGTAATTAAATTTTTTATAAAAATATATATTGGTTTAATAAGTCAATAGATATGTGTAACTTCCAAAAATTTATCATTTTTGCTTATG
>JBBYHM010000003.1:8649692-8666289 GCA_038381775.1 Adansonia rubrostipa | reverse complement strand
AGCTGAGAAAACGAAGGAAAATAAACGGAAAAACCTCTCAACATAGATTCACGTTTCCATTCCTTTTTCTCGCCAACAAAACAAAAAAAATCAAAATGATCAATCAAGCAGAAGTTAATCGATGAAAGAAAGTTGAATCTTACGTTTAATCCAAGAAGAAAACAAGAGAGAGAGAGAGAGAGAGAGAGAGATTGAGGAAGGGAAGGGAGTTTTCCCGTAAAAGCGCTCCTGCCTGAGAAACAAATTTATGGGGGGAAAAAAGAATGAAAGGAATTTGGTTAGTTAGCGGTCAGGGAAATGAAAATGGACAAACTTACGAGAAGGGCTTGAGCCGAAGCTGGAAACGGGCAGGTGCATCCGAATTTCGTGCTAGTAAGGACACGTGGCTTATAAAGAGAGCTTAGTGTAGCGACTTTGGTGGCGTAAGGTTTTATTTTTTTATTATCATTTTTTTGAGCGATTCTTTATCAGCTAAATTGACTGATGATTGGCGCTTCCATTTCTTTGTTCGTTGGTTCGTTTCTTTTGTTTTTTTTTGGGGTCATTTTGTTTTCAACCGCTTTCGTCTTATGACCGTCCAATTAACATGCGTCTATGCGGGATCTTAGCTTTTACTATGATAGTGACTTACGAGAGAAGCTGGAGTTGGGAAGGGAAAAAGAAAACGAGATTGAATAGAATTATGTCATTCATATTTAAATATTAATATTAAATATAAATATATATTTAATATTATTATATTTTATTTTTTTAATCATATCGAGTAACGTAGAAACATACAATTGTTAAAATTGGCACAAACTGCAAGATGTCAAAAGCTTCCTTCTTCATTTCTCTCTTTTTTTTTTTTTTTAATTAAACTGGCAAATGCATTACAGATTAACATTAAAGTTTTCAAAATTTTCCCAAATGTACAACTGAAAAGGACAGGTCATCATTATGCCACATTAGCCTAAGCTTAAGAATGAAATTTTCATGGACAACGAGAAAATTTATTTTATATTGATTTAAGTATTAAGTTTCATATATAGATATAGATAATTTTTTATAAATTAAAAAAATTATATTTTTACATTAATATTTTAATATATATTGAGTATAAATATCAAACATGAATAATTTTAATGACAAGCTTAAGTTTTCTGTAAATCAAAGTGAACCAAAGTAACAAGGCAAAAGGCATGAGTTGAAATTTTCTTACAAGCGCGTATTCTCCGGTCTCAAAAATTCGTAGATCCAGGACCTAAAATCATGAAGCAGGTTTGCAAAAAGATTTAATGGCCTTTCTGACATTGTCCTAAAGTAAAAAAAAGGGTGGGGGGGGACAGAGGTTTGGGTACTCAATGGTTCAAAAGCAGCACCTCACCACGGTCTTCATATATGTAGTCGAAGCCTTGTAATGAGTGGGATGTCCTACAGATAGATACTAAAACAAAAACCTAACATGTCAGTTATCACTGTAATAATTTCATGCTGATGCTTAAGGGAAAATCCCATACAAGTTCAAGGAGAAAAAAAAATCTGAGGCATAATTCTAAATCGCGGTTGCGGAGTCATTGTTGTCCCGGTATGAATTTGGTCATGTCTCAAGGTTTTTAGTAGTGTTTCAAGATTGCTTCAGGGAACATTTATATGATCTAATGTCTAAGATTGGACTTTGAGACACATGAAAATTGAACTAAAATATGTAAAAACAAAGTTTAATATTATGAATATTATTTTATAATTTTAATTATATTTAATCATAATAACATTTGTTATTTCTGCAATCGTAATAAAAAATATATTTATGATTAATTTTTCACTTCAGAACAAAAATAACTGTTTTTTCACTTACATTTATGCTGTTGAGATACTTGTCTTTTATCTACCCTCACAATCTGACCTTTCTTCACTGCCCAAAATCAAAAACCCACTTCCTATCATTTTCCAAATCCAAATCAACTTCATAAATTAATAAACCAATAAATCGAAGCAATTTTTTTTTTTTTAAGGGGAAACTCACTGGAATAAACAGGCTTTTTGGGAAGTGGCTTAGCAGCAGGAGCTTTGGTTTGAGGTTGAGCATTGCTAGAAACTTCAGCTTTCTCGGTCGTCTGAGTAGAAGTAATAGTAGAAGCAGTGGCCTTTTCTTGTTCAGGTTCAGCATCAGCAGCAGAAGCTTTTATGAGTCTAATTGATGGAATTCGAAGATAGGTTCTTCTTCTTAAGGTTTGTGGGAACGAAGAAAGACAGCATGAGGAAGAGCTGTGCGAGGGAGTGGCGGCAGCGGAAGAGAACGCCATGGAAACTAAGAACTCCTTCAAAGTGAAGCTTTGCTGGCCTCTTTCAAGTGTTGCATAGATATACAGGCAAGAGATGATGACCTTTTTCGTTTTCTTCCTTTTATTTCTAACGGTTGGTTCCCTCACATGGTTCATTGTATACTGTCCACGTGGCAGGCTGATTGATGGAATTTTGGGTAAATCTTTTATTAATTTTTAATTCTATTTAAATTGATATTTGATAATTAAATTATATTTTTATTTAAATTTAATTATAAAATATATAAATATTAATATAAAAATAAATTTTTATTTTTTATTAATTATAAATAATAAATATGAATAAATATAAAAAAATTAATTTATTCAAAAATAAATCGAAATAAAAAATTTAAAATTTTAAAGCTAAACTCAGTCTATAAACATTTTTAGTTAGTTGATGCTAGTGTTGAGCAAGAAATTGAGAAAACCAAAAACAGATTTGCATTGTAGTATTTGATTTAGTTTCGATTTGAATTTTATTAAATTTAATTTAATTTTAATTTGAATATTAATGATACATGTTTGATATAATTTGATTTTTATTCATAAATTAAAAAATCGTAACTATTCAAACCAAATCAAAATTTATTTTTATTTAAATTTTAATTAATTTTAAAATTTTTTATAATATGAAAATAAGCATTTATTTTGAAATTAGTGCAAAAGCTTTAAAATTCTATAAAAATATATTTTTAAAATTTTTAAAAAAATTAGTTAACTAAACCGATTTGATTCGATAAAATTCAATTCGAATCGAATAGGTTTTATATAATTTTCAGTTCAATTTTAATTTAAAAATTTAAAATATTATATAAATTTTTTTAAAGTTGAACCAAACTGAAGTATTATTGCCTCTAATCGATGGCTCAGCCACGATCGGGTCGAAACAGAACACCACATAACGGCCTGACCCGACCCGGCTATTGACTTTTTTTGTTCTGGCTTCGGAAAGAGCCACACGTGCGCATTCGCGCCACTTTTGTTGTAATTGCTGAATTTTGCCCACTTCCTTTTACAAGTTTTAAGTACTAATTTAACAGTTTTTTTTTTTGCCCTTTTACCCTTTCCTTTTCTTTTCGTTTTACGCTATCTTTGATCCTTCAAATTCTGCCTTGCTCTTATCCATCATTTCAATTTTTCTTCACAAATTTTTTGTTCCTGAAAGGTAATCGTAATCTCTCTTATTATCCTTAAAATTTATTATTTGATGTACAAAATTAAATTTATAAATATTTATGATCTAAAGCATTTTTATTGTAATAAAAATCTAGAATCTTGTTAGATTCAATCTTATATCTCGCTGAAATTTCTAATTCTATATTTATGATTTTAATACCATTTGTTTGAGGTTTAGATTCGTTGATTATGTGAAAAAAAAAGGAAAGAGAGGACTGGATTTGGGAGATTCAATCGTGAAAATTTGGTGTTATTTGAAGCGAGTGTAGTTGATTAGAAAAATGGAGTCCTCGTCGTCGTCAAATCAAACAGAGTTCGATTACTTGTTCAAGCTGCTGATGATAGGAGATTCAGGAGTTGGAAAGAGTAGTCTTCTTTTAAGTTTCACTTCGGATACCTTTGAGGAACTCTCACCGACTATTGGTAAGTATTCATTCCTAACTGTAGTGTCTTTTAATTTATGATGGAATTGTCTTGATCTGTGAACATGAAGATATATAGCTACCTTTTGGATATAAATATGTGTGTATATATATATATATATATATATATATATATATATTTCAGAACAAAAGGCAGATTAGCTAACAATAATTTAAAGCAAAATTGTAAACATAACTTTTTTTTAGAGAAAAATGTATGATTTTCCCTTTTTATTACGCAAAATTATCAAAATGGTTAAGAGTTAAGACTAGAGCTTCCAAATGCTAAATTTTATCTCTCGTTGGGTCTCAAATGTTGGATGCTCTTTTCAAAATTCTGAACTTAATTATTTGTTTTATAGCCTTTTGAAAATCGGTTTACATTTTCTTGGTTTCTTTCTTTTTCTTTTTTTTTTTTTTTGTACTTGGGATAGTTTTGTTTTGTTTTTTCTTCTAATAGAAAAGAAAAGGAAATATGATGAGTGACCAGCAAGAGAAATGCAAATTTTTTATTATTTGAAATCATGTATGTACTGGTGAGTCTTTATGATTTTTTTTTATTATCAACTATGAAATTACCGTAAGCTTTGTGTTCCCATAAAACTGATTATAAGAATCACTCTTGTGCTTACCTATCTTTATGTCCTGATTTATAACTATACTTATTTTGTTGTGTAGGTGTTGATTTTAAAGTGAAGTATGTAAATGCTGGGGATAAGAAGCTGAAGCTTGCAATTTGGGATACAGGTAATACCTAAAGTTTGCCAATGTGTTACTTCTTTTCCTTTTTCTTTTCTTCAATTTTAATATTCATATTGATGGAAGTGGGTTTTCAATGATTGCTGCATTCTCTACTTTTGTGCTATATAACTTGACATTTTTGTATATTATTTGGACTTTTCTTGTTTTCAACAAATCCTGGTATAAAATTTTCTTGCCACGGTGACATTATAACCAATGATGTTTGGGCTACTTTGCTTGCTTTCTTTCCCTGTTAATCTATCACTTGTAACTTTATCAAGTTTTCGTTGAGCTTCTCCAGAAAAAAGACCTTTATTTTTACTGTTCAAACCACAAAGTCTCAGCTCAATACATTTTATGAGTGCAAATGCCTTTTAGAAGGATGGGGAAGGATAGTGGCACGTAGAGGTGCTACTGGAGCGTCACTTCATTCTGACAAGAAGCTTATTCAAAGAAAATCTTAACCTGAGATTAGTTGCCTCTTAGAGTTCGAGTTTACTAAAGCTCTGTTTCATTGATGCTTTTGCTATTTCCTTTTGTACTGACATCGAAATCAGTAGATGAGTTGTGGTTAGAGGTGAAATGCCACTCGAACCCAGAGTAGCTGGTTGCTATTTTTTTTTTTTCAAAAAAGAAGAAAAAGCAAATAGCAAAAGCATCAATCGAATGGAGCTGAAGGGAATTCGTTATACTACTTACATTAAGATTATGTTGTGAAGGCTCTATGTATATTAATGTGATATATTTTGCAATTCCATCACATAGAGCTTTCCATCAGTGGCAACTCATTTTGCTTTCACAAACAATTGATATAGCTTGTAGATTTTTCAAAGTGAAGGTCAAGAAGCAAAAGGCACTGTATGCCAATATTTGGGATTTGTCATGATGAAATCCTAAGAACCAACTTAATCTTGCCAGACTCAGGGACTGGAATTGCAGAGTGCAGCTTAGCTCTGCAGTTGCTTTAGAAATGACATTGTCCATGGTCTAGAAATTTTTCCCTTTAGAATCATTGAATTGAGATGCATGCATGTTCTTGGTGGAAGTATTTGGGTGAAGCAAGTTATGTGGTAGTTGTCGTATCATTCTCTGCATCATCTAGTTTGGCTACATGTGCTTATTAGACTACTCACTTGGGCCTTTAGTTCTGGAACTTATTACTTGAGAATCCTCTTTAGTTAATTACCTGTTGTGATTTAAGTCAATTTTCCGTGGTCAGAAATTTGCTATTTTTATTGCTCATGACGTCTTTTATGTAGGGGGGAAGTTCTTTTCCTTTTTTCTTTTTTGTTGAGTTTGACTTATCTATTCTGAATGTGCATGCAGCTGGGCAGGAAAGATTCAGAACATTAACAAGTTCTTACTACAGAGGCGCACAAGGGGTCAACATGGGTAATTATTTTGCTCTGTTTACATTTGTAAAACTGCCCCTCTCACAAATCCTTTGCCTTTTATTCTTTATTCTCTTGGGAAAATTTTTGCTTTAATTTCTAATTAGAATAGATCTTTCGGTAAAACCGTGAAAGTAAGACAAGCACTGTTTTGCCTCCAATTCATGTCTATGTATTTTTTTTTTTTTTCACTAGCCTCCCCCAGCACACCCCCTCCCGCCCCCCCCCCCCAAAAAAAAAAAAAACATTGAGAAGGGACTAATATGAAACCATGGAAACCCTTAGTTGGGTAAATGCATTTTTATGTCAACTTAAAATGCACTCTTTTCCTCTCTCATGATCTTGTTTGCTATTTTGCTCTAGCTACCACGTTTACATATTGCCTGCCTTGGCCTGGTGTAAGTGAGTGGAGATTTTCTTCTTCCTTCTATCTCTAGAAATTCTTGACCGTGCGCTAAAGTTTTTTTTTTTTTTCCCTTTAGTCAGCTTAGATGATTAACATTGTCACATTATTAAGATCAGATGCTTTTCAAGTCTAAGCTTATTAAGTGTGCAGTAATCTGTTCTGTGGCGTTTAGCTTAGTGATCTAGTTTATGACTTAGTATGGATTTCCGCTTTTAATTTGTTTGGAGAATCACGGTAGGAGATTTTTTCCGATCTTAACAGTTTATGATGTGACACGGAGGAACACATTTACAGATCTTTCTGAAGTCTGGGCCAAGGAAGTCGAACTCTACTCAACAAATCAAGATTGCATCAAGATGCTTGTTGGAAACAAAGTTGACAAGGTAATTTTACTGAGATCTATGAATACTAATGTTCTTAACATCTTGTTTATGTTCTCACTCTCCCTTTGGATATATTCCCCCTTAACCATGCTGATCTTTGTCTCTCCTTACACACAGTTGTTCTTGTCTATAACACCAACGGAAAATCAAATTAAGCAATTTTGTTGCATATTTGAGGCTTGGCGAGGGATGGGAATTGTATTTGCTGTTACTATTTATCAATAGATATACATTTAATGCTATGTTATACAGACTCTTCATTTTCCCTAAAATATCCATGTCCGAGGTGTATTTGGACATGGGTTTGAGGTATGATCCTCCAAATATATGAAAAAAACCTTAGAAAAAAATGAGCATACCTGTGTCGGACACATACTTATATCTGTTACTTACCCTTGAGTTCGGTAACATAGATTAGTTCAAAAACTGAACTTCAGGAAAGCAAAATGTTCAATCATATACTATCTCATAGATAGAAAAAGTATAAAATGCAAATGGTCTGATAATTTCGTCTTTATGAGCTATACTGTTTCCATCCTTCTTTTCATCAATGAAATATGAAGAGTTTGAGTCAATGTGCAACCATGGTACCAGGTTTTTTTCTCTTCCTTCTTGCCCTGGCATACTTCCACATTTGAACCGTATGCAAACCACATGGTTACATCCCATAATAATGGTGACACCTTATCATTCATCTGAAAGTCACCATCTAATAATATTGTCATCGTATTCCATCTGATACAGGATAAGAACATGCTTATTTAGAGATATGTTTTAGTAAGTCTGTATACTTTTATGGTTTTGATTGTTATTTATAGGAATTTGAGAGTATTTTATAATTCGAGATTTAATATAATATTTTTAATATATATAATTTTTATATAATATATAATTATATATATTATATATAATATGTGGAAGGTCGGTTCCCTTACGAAAGGAACCGACCCCCAACATGTATAATATTGTAATATATTATATAATGTTATATATTATATTATATATAACATACATCAATATATTATATATTATATATAATATTATATATAATATATATTAGTTTGAGATTTAGTATAAAATATTTTTATATTAAATTATTTTTAAATAGTATTTAGGATTTAACACGAGGTATATTTTTATTTTTATTATTTTTGAATAGTAATTAATTTTTAAATAATAGTTTGATATTTAATGTAAAATATTTTTAATTGTAAATAATATTTTTAATTTATAGATAAATTATATAATTTATATTTTATTTTATTATATATTTTATGTGGTGGGAGAAGCACCAGCTATAAAGGAGATAAAGGGAGGGCAAAAAAGTGATTTTAGTTTTCTTGATAATTATTTTCTTATTTGAAATTATTTTTCCCGCTTTTACCTTTTTTCATAGTTATCAGTGTATTGCACTTTTTTGGAATTCTCCCTCGAAAAATTAAGTACGCGTCTTTGGATTGGCTGATATTTGTAAAATTGTGACCCTTTCCTCTCTTTCTTCTTGTTTTACCTCTGCTGCTTTTTCGTGGTTTTTTCAATGTCTTACGGTAAAGAGCTGGCTGCTGCCAAGAAAGCTGCCTATCTCGCTGCTCGCCTCTGTCAGGTAATTCCTTTTTTGTTTTCAAAAAAAGATTTTTTTCTCTGCATTTTCTGTTCTGGGTTTTCATTCTTTAGATTGTTACTTGAAAATCTGTTTTTTTTTCCCCTATTGTTTTTGTTTTTGTATGATGACTTGTTCTTGTTCTTACACAGTTCTATAACTCTTTTCATTACCCCTCGTGAGAAAATAAAATGATCTCACAAACAAAGGAAATGTACAGTGCGAAATAACATAAAAGCGGACCCATTCCATTTTTTTTTTTTAAAAAAGATATAGCCCTCTACTTTACTTCAATTTTTTTGGCAGCAATGTAACTTTGCTTTACTTCAAAGTATAAATTCTGTTTGCGGATTCTTTGGAATTATCAACCTCTCTGATATTATGGTTTTTGGTGTCACAGAATTGTGTCTCAGGTTTACAGTTGAAATTTTAGGCTTTTCTATGAGATTTACCATACTTTATATCAAAAGAATGCATATATATATACATATATATATATATATATGGTGATGTTTCTGAATATTTTGATGATGTAAGGCTGTCTATATATAGAAGCTGAATTGGAGTTTCTGGGTGTTTGATTTTAATCTTCAGAAAGTGCAAAAGGCTTTGCTTCAATCAAATGTTCAATCAAAAAATAATAGGCATAGAAGTCCAGTAACTGTGGCTGATTATGGTACGTTTCTGATACTTTCTTTTGGGCCTCCTCTTTCGTTAATCACTGGGTATTCACACTACCTTTTTTTTTTCTTTTTAAAAATATGATTCTTGGATTTGAAATGTGTTTCCATTCCTTATCTGGCTGATTGATGTTATATGCTCTCGCTTTTTATTTTTTACGAAGTATTTATGTTCGACACTTGTGTCTAATGCATATCCTGACATAGGTATTAGGATATGACCCTCCTAAGACCCTCCAAATAGATAGAAAATTTTTTAAAAAAATAACATACCCATATAGGGTATATACTCGTGTCTAACACTCGTGTCCGAATCTGAGTGACTTAGGATTTACATGCCCTTTTCCTCTTGTTAGCATGATATTTGCAGTTTAGTTGTTACCTGCTTTTCCTAATTTGCTTTATTAGGGAATTTGCAGAGTTGTGTTATGTTTTCCTAGCTAAATTAAGCAAAATTTTCTATCGGATGAAATGAATTTTTTTTTAATCAAAATGCCACTCCATCCAAAGAGAAAGAATGTTATAATTGTGCTCTATGTAGTGCTTTATTTGATGAGCATATCTCAAGTGTAATTACATTGCAATGTAATATATTTGGCCTATGTTATTCGGACTCGGGAATGAGTATTTGATATGCATATGTTCATTTTTTTAATTTTTTTTAATGTATTTAGAGGATCTTTGAAGAATCATATCCTTATACTTATATCTGAATATGCTTTCGAACACAAATTTTTCAGAAAAATAAGAATAAAATTCGAAGTAACGTAGCATTTGCCTGCTTAGTAGTCGCCTCCTGTTTTACCTCCCTAAGATCATCTGATCTTTCCATGCATATCAAAGTTTTGGTGGAAATGTCGTCATAACTCATATTTATTGTTTATGTTTTCTTATATTATGTAGTTGTTAGATAATGCATGTGTCATTAATAATCTGCTATGTTGTTCGAACTTTTTATTTTTCTTAAAGTATTTGTGTTTGATACTCATGTGCGATATATTTTCGGACATGACTATGGGATGTGAACTTCCAAGGACTCTCCAAATATATGAAAAAAAAAACTTTAAAATAAACATATCTTTATCAAACTTAGGCCTGTATCGACGCTCACACTGAAATCTGTGTAACAATGTAACATAGACAAATTGGTATGATGCTTCAATTTTACGAAATTTGCCTTTTATATTTTACACTGCTTCTCCATAAATAGTCGAGTTTAATTATTTTTTATATTATTGACCTCAGCATCTTTCAGCTTATAGGGTTGGCAAATTTTAACTGATGACTAATGTATTTCCTTGACAGTTTTAAATTTTTAAAATTTCCTCCAGGCTCAAAAGCACTGGTTGGTTTTGTTCTGCAGCAGGAATTTCCTGGTGAATTCTCATTAATTGCCGAGGAGGTAAATCTTTGCCGTTCTGGAGAATAGTTTTACGAATTACTCGGACTCAGATGCAAATCTGTGTCCGACATAGGAATATTTAATTTTTTTTTTTTTTAAGTTTTCCATATATTTATAGAGCCTTTGAAGGGTCAAATCCCTTACTCATTCGAAAATGATGTGTGTTAAATTTCAGTCGTGTAATATGAACAGAGTCTGATAAGCACAGTTAGTTAAAACAAGAAATAACCTCCAAATACTTATCAAAATTGCAAGAACTGAGAAAGAAGAAGAAAGATGAAAGAAGGAATTGGAATATTCATTCATTGCATAAGACTCATCTGATGGATCAATTCATGGTTTTATACAGCCAGGATTACAGCTAACAATCTAACTATCGGCTAACTAACTGCCACTAACAGTAACTAGCACATCTAATGGCTGCAAGTATTTTTGAATTTCTCCGCCTCTGAACATTCTTTTTCATCAGAAAATGTGTCGGACGCGAATGTCAGACATAAGTAATTCAAGAAATATAAAGAGTCGCTTGTAAGCCATCCGCTTTTTTTTTTTTTCCTTTAAACTGTAGAATTCTTTTTTCTTTTCTTTCTAAACAATGTTTCAGGTTCTCTTTAGGATTCTAATGATCTTCGCAAGCATGCTGCCGAGGAAATAGTAGAGCGTGTTACCGAACTTGTGAATGATACTCTAACTAGTGATGGATCATACGGTGTTACTTTGTCCACAGAAGATGTTCCCAATGCCATTGACAGTGGCAAATCTGAAGGCGGTTCTCAAGGTCGACACTGGGTTGTGGATCCTATAGATGGTACTAAAGGGTGAGCTCTAAAACTTAATATTTTGACATGAGTGATTTTGCTTAGTCATAAAGAAGTTGGCTATGATGTTTGGATTAGATTGTGAGTGTCAGATAAGAGTATGTTCAATTTTTTTTAGTTTTCCATGTATTCGAAGACTTTTGGATGATCATACCTCTATACCTATATCCGAATATGTGTAGGATACAAAAACTTCTAGAAAAATGAAGAATTGGAGTAACGTTGGAAGTTGGTGTCTGATATAATAGTGATTTATGTTCATCAAATGCATTATGTTTTTTGATATGCCTTATCCAACGTATGTAATTTTAGTCTACTTTCAATCTTTTTTTTTTTTTTTTTAATTCTAATGGGAATCTAGGGAAGGTAGGGTCCTTGGCCACCTCTCCTTGCTAAATCTTGGGGAACTAGCACAGCAACCCACTGCTATGGTCCCCCACTTCAATCAAGGATGATCCTTGTGACTCAAACCCTGGTTCTCTTGTCTTTTTCTTTTAGTCCTTTGCCACTTTTACCACTCGGGGTGAGTTCTACTTTCAACTTCACTCCTTAACTCAGCTATGATTAATGCCTATGTTGCTCTGACTATTTATTTATTTATTTATTTATTTTAAGTATCAATGTAATGATCTCTGCAATTTTCCAGCTGCTAAAAAGATCTTGTATTCTACCAGTGCGTTTCTTATGGACCAATTTTGATGAATTAGTATTTTTTTTTTTAACATTAGGTTTGTAAGAGGAGATCAATATGCAGTAGCATTGGCTTTGTTAGACCAAGGAAATGTTGTTTTGGGTGTTCTGGCTTGTCCAAATCTTCCATTAACTTCCATTAATGGTGCTGATCAGCATTCTGAGAATAATGAAGTTGGTTGCCTTTTCTTTGCTGAAGTTGGTGGTGGAACTTATATGCAGCCACTTGATGGTTCTTCAACTGTGAAGGTTGTAAATGATTTATTTTATGTTGCTCTGACTCTTCATTTTTTTTTAAATATGCCCGATGCATATCCAGACATGGATATGAGGATATGATTCTCTAAGTACTTTCCAAATACACAAAAATTTTGAAAAAAATTGAACATACTTATATCTGATACTAGTCCTATATACCATTTTTTATAATTTCATTGCTATTAATCTCATAAGTACTTGCAACCTATACCTTTTTTTTTATGGGATTCAGGTGCAAGTAAGTGCTGTTGAAACTCTTGAAGAAGCCTCATTCATTGAGTCATATGAAGCAGCTCATTCCATGCATGATTTATCCAGTTTAATTGCCCAGGTAATCTTTCTCTTTCTCTCTTTGTGTCTAAGTTATTAGGACTTAACTTTGAGTGTCGGATATGTGTATGTTCAATTTTCTTTTTTTTTTTCTATATATCCTGAGGGTCTTAGGAGGGTCATATCTCCATACCCATGTTTAGATTTTATGTCGAACATGGATGTTAGACACAAATACTTAAAAAAAAAAAGCTGAAATAACATAGCTCTGTGTTTTGGATAACGTACTGAAAACTTTGAGATCATGTTAACAGAAACTGGGCATCAAAGCACCACCAATTAGGATGGATAGCCAGGTAAAGTATGGCGCTCTTCCCAGAGTCGATGGAGCCATATATCTACGCTTTCCTCACAATGGATATCGCGAGAAAATATGGGATCATGCTGCTGGGTCTATTGTTGTGACTGGTATGAACTAATATCTCTCTCAACTTAAGGTATAGAGCAGAGATTTAAATTGCGATCCAAGAACGTATTCTCAATCACGTCATATTTCTCATAATTGAGGATGACAAAAAGAAAAAAAAAAGAACCATAATATCACGTTACAACTGTTATTTAAATTTCTTGTAGGACAGGAGAGTAAATTATGTAATGGTTATTTATTAGACTGCCATTGGTTTATTCTGCCTTAACTGCCCTTTATTGGGTTGGACTCTCATAATTCATCTTATCCAAAGTGGGTTAGGTTTAGATATAATTTTTTTTGGTTCGGGTTAGTTTGGTCTAGTCCGAATAATGACTTAATTAATAAAATATTTTATATGTAAATTTTAATTATAAAATATATAAATATTAATTTTTAAAAAGATTTTATTCATATTTAATATTTTTTAAACAATAATTCGAATCATCGGGCTAGACCAAGTTCAAGCCTAGGTAAGAAATTTTAAAATATTCGAATCACGGGACAGCCATGAACACATCTATCTGTTACTAACTCTTCCATGTTGTGTGCCTTTTTTTTTTTTTTCTTTTATATGAAATCTCTTTGGCGTTAATTTTTTTATATAAGGCGGAGGAGTGGTCACAGATGCAGCAGGGAAGCCACTGGATTTTTCCAAGGGAAAGCATCTTGATCAAGATACAGGCATCATTGTTACAAACCAGAAGTTGATGCCATTACTCTTCAAAGCAGTTAAGAGAGTCCCTGGAAGAGAGAGGTTCATCCTTGTGATTAATTAATTTCAAAGGTTAAAGCTCTTGAATATTTTCGTTGACGGGGGAAATTAATTTGCTTTGTTAAACTGGTTGAAACTTGAAATCTTTCAATGGTTCCTATTTTCTCCCCACAATTGCATGAAGGTAAGGTAAATCTACATTTAAAATCCCAGGATTAGTTCAATTGATTTATGCAATTACTTTTTAATGGTAGCATTTGATTGGTCTAGAATTTGAATCTTGATATTTGATAGGTAAATCTACATTAAGAAAAATATGTTCCAAATTACAGATAAAAGCGTTATGCGTAAATAATAAGTTTAGGGAAAATTATGTTCCTAAAAAAGACCAACATTGTAAAAAATGGAAAATCATGAGCTCTTGTTAAATTCTAAGATTTTTCTTTTTTTAAATATTTAACTATATTACTTGGATTTCGGTTTGAGTGTCGGATACAGATATGTGTTCGACATAGGTACGTTTGTAGGTTTTTTCTTGCATTTGGAGGGTTCTTGGAGGGTATTTCCCTATGCCCATATCTGAATATGTATCGGACACAGTACTTCAAGAAAAATGAAGAGTTGGAGCAACATAGACATTTAAACTTTAAAGATTGACCAAGTTGAGGGGAAGCTGTGATTCTTTTACAATGTAGAAAATAATTTCGATTATGATATTGCTTATGGAAACTAATGACTTGGAAGTTCTTAGTTTTATATCAGTCAAACACCCCTTTGGATTTAGAAGGATATCTTGAGCTTTGTTTGATTCTCAAAATTTAACAAATTAAGGACTTTTAAACATAAAGCTGACAAAAAGGTGTTCTTGCTGCATTTAAGTCTTGAATCAGGAATAATTATTCTAGGAGCTTTCTCAAAACTTTATGGAGTTAATTTAGGAACTTTGTTATTGTTGTCAAGTTTTTTCTTTTCCTTTTGTTGTTACTAATTGGTCTCTACTGCTTAATCTGCTATATCCTTACCCGTTAACTGATATGAATATGAGCTGGTGCAGATGCAGAAGATATAACACAAGTTTTTGAGTAGGATTAGACTGAATGAAATGTTAGAGCATTCTGCTTTAATAATTTCAAGAGAATTTGCAAGTTAAAGAACATGAGTCGGCAAAGTGGCTGTATGAAGCATATTTGTTTGCAAGGACTATCAAGAAAGTAATTCTTGATACCTGATTTTTGCAGAAAGCTCAAGAATATGGTGAACTTTGATAATATTGCTAGTAATTTCCATTCTCAAAAGTGTAAATATGCTAACAAGGAATTATTTCTCTTTACTAAAAATGTAATCCCCGTGGAAAATATAGAGTGCGTTCTCTTGGAGGTTTATCACATATGCGAATGTTTTTTATGTCTTTAGGTAATAAGAGGAAAACAAACTTTTTCCTCTTACCCCATTGTTATGTATTTTATGTTTTAGGAAATTAACAATTTCATTTTACGAGTTGTGCTTCTCATCTCCAAATCCTGTTTACTTTTATTATCTGGTCTATTCTTCCTCGTTGCTATTTTCTCTAGTTGTCTTTGCATTTCCTTCTTTTCTAAACCATAAAACCGTAATCATTAATCATAATTACTGAAGACCATTCAAGAAATTTCAGTTTTCCCTACAAAACATACCTATCTTTCATTCTCTCTCTCTCTCTCTCTCTCTCTCTCTCTATGGACCCTCATCACTGTGCTGTTCTCAGATATTATGCAAAATTGCTGTGCTTTAGACTGGTTTGCTGATTATTCTTGGTCATTCACAGAGTTAATATGGTTGGTCATGCTATTAGATTGGGTTGTGTGTCCATGAACTATGTGAATGGTCTGCGGACAAAAGGAGTTGAATGATTGTATATGAATCTAGATGGCTTAGACTTTGTAAGATATACTGAATGGTTAGTTGGCTATTCAAATGGTCTAAAATAAGAGAAGATGGTGACCTTTTAATTTTGGGTTCTTTTTCCTTACTATATTGCACATTGATATATGTTAATGGTCATAATTGTAAATGCCGTTTACAGAATTTTACAGCCATCATGCCCCTTGCTATTATCATTTAAGAGATCATTGTCTTTGATTTCATTCCATTGGATTGAACATCTGCATGGTAATGATTTGCATGTGTCAACTTGAAAAATGTTGGCTTGAATGGTTTTTCTTCCAAGAGACAATTATGGGGAATAAAAGATTGCCTCTAAAACTTGGACTAGGAAAATAGATAGTGGAAGATATGAAACCATGTTTACAAAATCATTTCTTAATGTTTCTAATTTCACTTTGGTTGATCACTGCTATAAGAACCTTGAGCCTGTTTTAGATGTTACTATTACTTTACCTTGAAATACTGACATCATTTGAAATTGCAATCAGTTATCCGCTAGCATTATGTTTAGCAGAGGTGTTTTATCTTGTTTAAAGTACCTAGAAGTTGTTCCTTGGACTGAGGAGGAAGAAGAAAAATTAAGGAGCCTGTTTACGAGAACAAGTAGAGATATCTTGGCTAGACTATATTCTCAGCAATCAACAGATACCCATCAAAATTCAGCCAGACATATCGTTTCATCCATCACCACATGCTCTGATGCCAATGCAAGAAATGAGCTGAAGTCACTGGTCAAAGGTCTTCTTTGCAAAAGCTCGGTCTACAAGAAGGAGCAACCTGATGTCAACAAGGATGATTTTTATGCTGTTTGCAATTCTTTTGTGAGTGCGCTAGTCAACCTGTTTGAGGAGGCCTCTGATGCTATACCCCACAAAATAATGGCCAAAAAAGAGATGGGTAAGCCTCTAATTGAACGTATCTCCAGACAGGTGGATAATATCAATTGGCTG
>JBBYHM010000003.1:8594537-8610961 GCA_038381775.1 Adansonia rubrostipa | reverse complement strand
AGGTATAGCTAATAAAAGTTAAAATAGAAGAAATTAAAGAGAACTTCAATTAGGCTGGCTTTTTGCACCGATTGCCTGACAAAAAAGTGTGCCTAAGCGCATCAGGTGTGTGCCTGATCGATTGTGCCTCGCTGGAAAAAGTCTAAGGTTCTTTTGTTCTCTGGCGCTGAGGTGCAATGTGTAGGCACATGCCTTGACAACAATATAGTTGAATTTGGGAAATCATAAGTAATAAAGGAAAATTAGGTGTGGCTTTTGTTTTATTAGGCCAAAGAACAATTATTGTAGCCTTATCTTGGTAGAGACAAATCTTATTGTCTTATGGGTCTGTCAGTATGTAACATGATCAAGCCCTATATGTTATCCAATAGCATCTTTGGATTTTATTTCATAGTCATAAGTCAAGTTAATTTGCTTACATTGTCATGTATTCTTCTCATTTCACGAGATTGAAAAAGAGCATTCTTTGGTGTTTGTTGGATTTTGATGTAGTTTTGAATGACTTTTCTCTTTAGATTTAATTACTTTCAAAACCCATGGTGAGGTTTATAGGTTTTTAACTTCTTTAATTATGATTAGCCTCTAAAGAACCTTGACTTGTCATCTTCAAATCCTCAATTTTCATAATTTAGCTTGAACCCTTAAACCCTAAGATAATGTGGCCTTAATTACCAAATCCCTACGGCTAACTATCATTGAGGCTAATCGCACTATAGCAACTAGAATTGAACAAAATTTGGAGTCAAACTGATTGAATGGGATGACTATCTGTATGATCTTAAAGATTATGGGATATTATTGGCTTTAAAAGCCACATATAGTGAAATCATCAACTAATGATCATTGAAATTGTGGAAGCATGATTCTAGGTTCATCCACCAGCGTTCCTAAGGATAAAGGGGAACTAGTGGAGCAGATTTGAGCAGGCTGAGTTAGTTTATGTGCCACTCTCTAGGCTAACCATCTAGCCACTTGCCAAAAAGCACGTTGGTAGTTTTCAAGACATGGTGAACAAGAAGTTGGGGGTTGACTTTTATGGAAGGTTTGCTCCCTTATATGTGGTTGAATATATATACAAAGCTTGCATAGAAGTATCAGATATTAAGGGCAGCTTGATCACTTGGTTTTCAAATTGTTTAGCTAATCTTGAGAGTGAAAATTTTTTTGGTTTCCTGAAGCTAATTGGACAAGCTAAAATCTGGTGGATTATTTTTTGGATCTAACTTACTATGTATGAATCACATTTTGCATCTGTTCATCTTGAACTAGATGATAATCCAGATCAATGTATTTAGTTCTGTCACGAAACATTGGATTTGAGGCTATATGAAGACCTGCTTGATTATTACAAATTAGAGTTGTAGGCTTTTGTTGCTTAAACCCAAGTTCTTCCATCAGATGTTTCAACTAAGCCAACTCACAAGTAGTATTTGTCATGGTTTGATAATACACGGATTCAATTCTTGACCTTGCAACCACGATCTCTTACTCTTGCAAGACACTAATGGTATATTTGGTTCGCTAGAATGGAATAGAGCTATAATGGAATAACTATTCTGTGAGAATGGAACAGAGCTAGAATCGAATGGAATAGTTATAGCAGTAGTTTGTTTCAATGGAATGGAACAGTATGAGATTCGAATCCTTGACAAAGGGGATTTAAATCCTCTAGAGCAATTTTATATTCCACCCAAAGCTGAAATAGCCATTCAATAAGGGAGGTGCAGAATGATTATTTCAGCATTTGACGGAATAAGGCTAGAATCGGGTATTCCAAGTAATGGGTATTCAACAAACCAAACGGCCGCATCCATCTCATAATGGAATAGTTATTACAGTGAACCAAGCATGATGTAAGTTACCTCCCACAGACACTATATCTACTGGTTGATCTCCTTCATTTGAAATTCCTCTCAATTTGCATCAGTATAACCATTAACATGAAGATGACCATGGTTGTTATAAAGTAGGCCACTAGGTCATGACTTGGAGTAGTTTTCTTAAGATATGAACAACAACATTCCGATGATTCGTTCTTGGAGACAAAATTGATTAACCAACAAGACACCCATATCAACTTTTAGGGGGCAGTCAATGTTAGTATGTGAATTTTTTTTTTTTGGGAAAGGGATAAAGGTTAGGGTTTGATAATTAGAAATTTGCCACCAAGAATGTGTGGCTTCAAGACCATATCATTAGGAAAAAAGTGGAGTCTACCAATGTGGTAGTCTCATATGTATTTATATTAGAACATTAAGTAGTGCAAATGACTAATATAGCTCTTAACCTAATACTTGACACATCCATCAAATTAGGGGTAATTTTGTCATTAAAAAAGATAGATCATTCTGTTAGAGGTAATACTTTAAACCTAACTCTACATGAAACAAAGTGATAAAGCATCGCCTTTGAAATCATTAATGATGTAAAATTTCAAGCGATTTTGTATCATTGGTGGTAAGTTACTAGTAGGGTGATGACAACCAACCCTTGTCCAAGTATTTATTTTTCCATTCAAATCGTGAGATGTTGAAGTACATCATTTCCTAAAAGAAGCTGAGTCCTTATGATGGCAAATGGTCTCTTTCGTAATAGTACTTAATTGATATACTAGGTTTGAAAGTAAAAGATGCATTATATTGTGTTCGATATTTTGAATTAAAAAGGAGTATGCTTCTTCCAAATTTTTGCTAGTGCTATACTTGTTGATTTTTGTGAGGCTACTAACCATATCATTTGGGTTTTCCATCCATGACTATTTACATGAAGATATGAGCTTGTATTTGATACTTTGAGAGCAGGTGGTGTGGAACTCTATGCTAGAGAGGTGGATGGTTGTTTTGGGTGTCGTCATAATTTGTTTATGGGTGAAACCACTGCTAGCAACCTAGTTCAAAGATGTTGATAAAGGAAAACTCAATGGCCAAAATACAAAGATTCTATGCTTTACAGGCCTTTGTTCATTCTATGTGAACACCTTAGCATGGAATTTGTTGGGTTGCCTAAAGCATTCAAGTGGTTTGGTATTATAGTTTTAACGGTTCGATGTTAAAGCATTCAAGAACTATGCTTGCATAGTTTGCTTGAAACTTCAATTTTGGACCATAACGCGAGTTTACAAGCCAACTTGTGGAGAGTTCTATTGGAAACTAAATATCAACTTTTATGTTGACAACTTGGATTTTCCATATAGAAGTGTTCCTGCATAGTTTACCTAAAACTAGTCTATATGAATGTATAAAATTTGTGAGCTACTTGTCATAAACTATTGTATGGACATGAATGTTGCAAAATCGAGAGTTGCCTATAAGAGTTTGGATGATTCCCTCTTCATTGAATATTTCAACATTAGTAGTTATCAATAAGACTGATTGTTTATGACGTTTATTGGGTGACCATTTTCGTTTGGGATCAAGTATTTCTTGTGCCGAAATTTGCTTCTAATAGATGACGAATGAGAGCTAGTGAGCCGTGCATTTATGTCATACAATGAATATTTCAACATTGGTAGTTACCCATAAGACTGATCTTTTGTGATGCTTATTGGGTGACCATCATCTCCTTTGCTCCACTGAGAGCCGCTCCCTTCTATCTTATCTATTGCCTTGCTCCTTGGCTCCCTACAGCTCCAGTTGTTCACTATATTAGCTTGTTCCTCGGGTGGGTCACACTTGGGTGGTTTAGCTGAGCATTCTCATTTGGGATCAAGTATCTCTTATGCTGGAATTTGCTTCTAACAGACGGTGAATGAGAGATTTAGCAATTCATATAGTCATGTCATACATTGAATATTTCAACACTGGTAGGTATCCATAAGGGATCTCTTGTGATGCTTGTTGAGCGACCATTCTCATTTGAGATCGAGTATTTTTTGTGCCGGAATTTACTTGTGAAAAACGTTGAATGAGAGATCAAGCAATTCATATATCCGTATCATGTTCGTGTATTTTACCATATCATAATCGTGTTTTAAGATATTTTATATTTATTTAAATTTTGATACATTGATAATTTGTATTATATAAATTTTAAGACATTTGCATATGAGTGTCATGTTTTATATAATTTTTTTGTTCATATTCATGTAATTGTATTTAATGTTATCAGGTCTATGAGACCACATGACGTAGTCTAGAAACTATCATTTGTTTGCACAAATGTTTTAGCTATAATCTTTCCTAGCTATATGTAGTAGAATCATGATGAGTTAAGATGGAATGTTGTACTTTAAAATGTAATTTGAAGACTCCAGCTGATTTTTTGGACCTTCTTCTAGATTGCTGTTGGAGCTATATCCACACCAATCATTGTTATTAGGGTTGTTTTGTTTTTGCTTTTAATATTTACTTGGTTTAGATGTAACACCTTAATCTCACATTGGAAAATTTTGAAGGATATATTATGGTACATATGTAGAGACTTAAACACATACTTACGAGACATTTTTTGTGAACAAAACTCATGTTCGAGTCTCCACATTAGACATGAAATATGCTCGCAAATGGAATTGCCTAGAATGGCAAATGGTCCCTACACTTATTTCACGATCTTCATTTTGATTGTTGATTGGATTTTATGAGATTTTTACTTTTGGATTAAAATAATTTAGAGGAGTTAAATTGAATACTTTTTTTTTGTATGGTGCATTATTATTATTATTCTTATTATTTTAATTTACTTCATAAATTGAAGAAAGAATATTTTGAGATTAAATGTAAATATATTACTATATTTTACTACAATATTGAATTTTGTCATTTATTTTTGTTTATTGAATTTTGCAACTAAATTTTGATTTGATTGAATTTTATGACTTAACTTTGATTTTGGATGATTTGAACATGAAATTTAATAAATTTTTAATATTTTATTTTATAATTAATAATATTAAATTAATTAATAAAAATATTTTGAAAAAATTATATATTAGTTTTTTTTCTTTATTTTATTTTATAAGCCATTGGCGATTGGTGATAACATTTGTTAAAAGTAAATTTGTAAGATCAAATTTATTTGTTGGGTAGCAATTTTGACATCTTTTTCAAAGTGTAATTTTTTTAAAATTTTTTAATGTTATTTTTTTATTAATTTACAAAAATAAAATATTACATAAAATATTTTGTTTATATTAAACAAAAAAATAAAAAATGAAATGACAAGAAAGAAAAAGGTAAAATATTTTATCTACTATTACGTTTGCATTGTATTAAAAAAATTAAGAAAAATAAAAATGATGACAAAAAAATACTGACATGCAAAAATTTCATTGAATATTTTTACAAAAGATTTCATTGAATGCATTTTACTATTAAATTAAGTTAATAAAAAAAATATTGATGGAATTGCATTTGTTTAAGGATGAATGTAAAATAGATTTATAACCTTGAGTATTAAAGATAATATCTCAGGCTTTTTAAGTTTTAGTCTATTATTGTCTGAAAATCATATAAATAATTAATTCTAAATAAGTGTTATGATTATTTGATATTTGGATTGGGCATAGTACTATAGTACACTATGGTCAAGTTTATACAAGACTCAATGAAACTATTAGAAAATCCTAAAAGGCTTTTGGTCCATTTTTTGGCTTCAATTCACTATGATTGTGCCAAAGATCTTTGCGTGGAAATAAATGAAATTGTTTTGGACTTTCGAGGTACGGTATTTCTTCACCTAACAAACATGTCTTCTTGGTTGGAACCGTACGTTAATGACAAGTAGTATCAAAATTGATCTAATTTTTCATTATATGAACTATCTTTTGAAAGATAATAGCTTGAGGTAGACCCAAATTAAGGTAAATTTTTCTCTTCTATGGATGAAAGAGCCCATTATTACGAAGACATAATATAATTGACTTGGAAGAAAGTTCGTAGATCTCACTCAAAAGAGATGGGATGGCATTGGACTTATAACTAAGGGAAATATGTCTCACCTTGAAGGATTTGAGGCACTTTTACTTGTTAGTGCTTAAACACAACACGTAAGCATATCTAGGTATATGACTTAACAAAACTAGCCTTATCTTATGGAGATGATTTTCTTTTTGAAAATAAAAAAATAATTTAAATGTATAATAGATTTGTTCATAGATCTGGTCAAGACGAGATTTTAATAGCTTCTATGTTAGCTTAGGTCTGAGCTGGCCCAAAATGTGGACAACATTACGTGACTAGACTTAACCTTAATTGTTAAAAGGATTCCCAAACCTATCCAGGTTTGTCCATTTTTTTTCCTAATAAAAATAGAATAATAAGTATATTCAATATTAAGTATCATAATGAAAAAAATGAATTAACAAAAGCGTATCAATTAACATTAGTTTAGCTAAGTTCAAAATAAAATCTAAAACATGTAATAAAAGTCATCTCATGCTAGGTTTGAATAAGTTCTTCAAATCAAAGTGCAAGTCAAAATATGTGGAATGGAATGCATTAGCTATAGTAGTAGTTTGGTTTAGAGAAATGAAACACTATGAAATTCGAATTCTTAACAAAAAAAGATTCAAATTCCTTAGAGCAATTTTGTATTCTACCCAAGCCTGAAATAGCTATTTAGTGGGAGAAGTGTGAAATGGCTATTCCGATCATAAGTGAAATAAAACTGAAATTAGTTGTTCCGTGAAATGGGCCTTCAATGAACCAAAATGCCATGTCACGATACTCAATTTGTAATGGAATAATTACTACAATGAACTAAACATGCTATAAAATTTTATAAGATCTTCTATGATCATAAGAAGTTAGCAACTTTCTTTTTTATTGCATTGAATAAACAATTTATAGTAAATCTTAGAAAACAAACTTAATACACAACAAAGAAAAATAGAGCGTAAATAAACCTAGAAAATTGTTTAACATCCATATTTATGGAGATTAAGCTTTAGGATGGAACTTACTCAAAGAGAAAGGTGTATGCAAAATCCAAAGAAATTGTACGAAAGAGGCTGAAAGAATGGGTTTTTAGTGTTCACAGTTGAAAGGGCAAAAAAAGGCTGCAGGTTTTTTTTCATGGGAAAAAGTGTCGAGGTGAAGTGACGAGAATTTAGATTTTAGGGTTACTGACTATTGAAGGGTTAAGGGGCAAAGATTTATGAATAGATTTATTCTAAAAGGGTTTATAGATTGAGTCGACTTATGATAAAAAATTTTTAGATTTTTTATTTGTTTAAATCTAGTTAAGCTTATCTTATTCATGTTATCTATATTTATCATTCATAATTAATTAAGAATTAAAGATATATTTGTATATCAATATTTATATAGTTAACAATTAAATTTAAATATTTTTTTAATTATTAAATATCAATTCGAGTAGAGTTAGACCAGCGCAAATTGACAAAAGGCTTTTCCAAGGCCTAAGCCCAGGTTGCAGATAGGTTTAGTTTATTCTAATCCATTAGTAATGGCTATAGATGCCTGTGGGTTAGGTTACCTGCTTAAGCCCAAAGGTCTACTTGATATTTGAGAGAGTTTAGGTAGAAATGTTACGCTCAAAAAATAAATTTGGACAAAAAAATTTAAGTTTGTTTAAAAAATAGACCATAGATTGACTCTAACTTTCAATGTCTAAGCTCAGCCTGACTTGTTTTAAAATTATACAATACATGTTAACATGTTAATTTTATAATTTTATGTATCTGACAATTTTTATCATATAAACAAACATATGTAATGTTATAGTATTAATGTTAAAAAATATATTATATTATTTATATTTTAAAACTTAATAAAAAATATTAAATTAATTAAGATTAAATTTAAAAATATATATTTAAAAAAATAAATTGGAAAAAAATAATATGAGCAACTCTACATGTACTTGGACTATCTAGTTACAAATATAAGTAGACATGGGCAAAATTTGATACCCATAATTCAAGCTGGGTTGGGCTTGAGTAAATATAAATTATGTTAATATTAAACTTAGGTCCGACTTGAATCCAATCTAACCTAGCACATGACCATCTCTAATAATAAGTTAATAGTTTAGGGAAAAAAAAAAAAACCCCATCAAAAAGCCTCACCATGTAATTGTAATGGTTTACAATGAATTTTTAAAATAATTTATATTTAATATTAATATAAAATTATAATTATTACGGCTTGGCCGTTTAGAATATAAGCTTTTCATTTTACCCATACCAAGTTTTTGAATCTAATATCTTTATTCAAACTTTTTTAAATATTGGACGAACCTTTAAACTTAAACTAATAATCTGGTCGTTGAACTATTTTAATGTATAAGCCAATTTGTACTAATCTCTACCATAGTTGTTTAACATGAATTGAGATTTAATATTTTCTTTTTTTATTTGTGTTGTGATTGATCAAAGTTAGTTAAATATAATATTATTTTTCACGCAATTCAAATTTATTTGTCAAATTTAAAACTGTCAACAACTAATGTATTAAAAAGAATTATCAAACTTGCTTCATGATGTTGTATTGCTTAAACATCAACATAAGAAGTGTATGAATATTTCTTCAATGGATGCAAGATCATATCATTAAACTTTCATCAATGGATGTATGACCATTCCTTATTGAAGTGTGAGACCATGGTGATGGTGTGGGACCATAATAGTGGGTAGTTATGTTAGTTCTCTCGGAGTTTAGCAAGAAAAAAATAATCCAAAAGATTTTATCTTTTTCAGATTCTCTGTTAGCAATATACGTAAAATCATTTTCAGCATAAAAAAGTACCTATAAAATTTTTATATCATTCACTATATGAATCTTTGCCATGTTTACACCTTGAGAAAAATGGAAGTAAAGTAAGGAAGATCCAATCTGTGATATCTTATATATGTTTTCCTTTACCACCATTGAAACTTGCTCTTTACTTCTCTTAAGTAACAACTACATTATCATAGCCATTCTTTTACCCACTATCAATATATATTATAAAATTCTATACCTAACTCTAACAATTAATTTATTGCCAAAATCAAGAACAAAAACAAAATTACAATATTGAACATCAATATAGAAGCTAGAGAATTTGGAATCTCATGCAATAGTTTCGCAATAAAATCAGTTCATTTCCATGCACAAATGATAAAGTTCTTCAATAGTTATTCAAGTAAAAAGGATGTAACATCTATATGACAAAAGGAAAATCCTTAAAAGGCTTATAGATACAAGCTGAAGGAAGAAAAATAAGAAGAATAAAGTGAGCATGGGGGAATACAAAAATTAGCCCTCTGTTGTGTTTTAAAGGTTAGGGGAAGACTATAGTGAGAATAGAGAATGGCAAAAATTATTTGATTCTTGGGTCAATTTGCAGTTCTCATAACAAGAAAAACGTTTTGCTTGTGCAAAAGGTGCTACCTCCATATTGAATTTAAGCAACAACTTGGGATCCAAAAGATCAGTATAATTATCAACAATCATGAACATATCCTTTTCTCACTCTCTATATATATATTAAGAAGCAAAGAAAAAGCCTTTCTTGATGCAAAATTTATCATTGTGGCCTGAGATCCAACCCTTTGCAGTAATGTCATACATCAATGGAATTAATTTTGCAAATGATTTAACGAATTATTAATCATGATGGCATTGATAAGGCCAATGGCATTTCACTTTCACGTGAAGTAATGGATATATCATTTGAGTTGCTTGAGGAACAACTACCATCTCTCTTGGTATTTCTTTCTTGAGCAGTATCACCATTTTTGGCTTCACCAAAATGAACGTGCATTTCATTATTCTTAGGAGAATTTGGTGGAGACTTGGCATTGAAATCAAGAATTTGTGCTCCACCAATATCGTTAACACCCGCAGTTGCACCACCACCATTGCCTGAACCTTTGGCGGTAACGCTACCATTACCATACAAGTTACCAATTACCATCCTGAATCCGAAGGCCCTTGATGTTATCCGATATACTACAGTTATGGTCCAAAATATCCAAGGCATGCATACAAGGGTAAAACCAAGAACAGGAAGCAAAATCGAGGGTTGAGATTCGGGAACAATCATGTAGGCCAAAAGGCAACCACCTCCAGCAACAATACAGATAAACAAAATGGAACTGATTGTCCATATGAATGTGTGACCAGCCTTAGGATCTGGTTCAGGCATTTGGGAAATCCAAGAAACATTCAAATGAAATGAATTTCTTTGTCATCGAGATCCATGTTGTTGATTAATGGCTTCGGAAAGATCCATTCGAGATGGGATTTTCCTAGGTGGTGGTTGTTGTTGCAGGGTGAAAGGATTATGGAAGGATTTTCCTAGGTTAGAATTTAGACGTGTTCAAAAGTTTGTTTACGCAAAATAAGGTTGATTTGTGTCAAAATCAGAAGGAGACTATAAAGGGGGAAGAGACAGAGACAGAGAGAGAGAGAGAGAGAGAGAGAGAGAACGTGTTTGGTTTATCTTTTGTTATGCAAGGGAAGGGGTTTGGCCCTTCCATCTTTTTTCCTCCATTAATTTTCAATAGGATAAAATTTTAAATTATAAAAATTATATTTATGAATAATAATTAGAATAGTATTGAAAATATTGAACTAACATTAACCTTAATGGGTTAATGTTTAATTCCTAAAACAAGTAAAATATTTTAAGTTGTTAAGGTTTTCATTTTCGTTTTTTATTTAATTTTTTGAAAAAAAAAAACACAAAAGCCTTTGCCAAGCCAAACATAACTTAGTTGATAATAAGATTGTTTAATTCAACATCATATATAAGTGAATATTGCTTTGAGTTTTTTGTTGGCATGTTTTGTTGTTGTATAAACGGGTCGGAAGGGAGGCAATCTTCAACATTTAATATTAACATAAATTTATTTAAGGACTGAGTTATCTATTTAAGATTAAAAATTTATTTAATATTTTAAAAAAGTTGAAAAAAATTAAATTCAAAAAATAAATTTAAATACAAAATGAGGATTTAAAAAACAAGCTAAGACTTAGATATGATATTTTTCTTATATTCCACAATTTTACTGAAACGAAAAAAAAGGGGATAATCCCCTTTTCAAAGGGGATTGATCCTCTTGTCAGGAGGAACATATTTTTCTAAAAGGATGGACACCTTTTAAAACAATCCATCTTTAAAAAGGCTTGATCTCTTTACAAATAAAAATTTGGTAGGCTTACGAGTTTAGGAAATGTGTTTATATGTTAGGATTAGACTTATCTATGAATTGGGTAGCTCACTTAATCCGATCAGATTCAGATTTACATTTTCTTGTTCTAACTTGAAATAATATTTTTATATTTAAATAATATATTTTTATTTAAATTTAATTATAAAATATATAAATATTAATATAAAAATAATTTTTTAATGAGATAAACAATGATTTAGGCTATATGGGCTGGCTAGCCCAAATACAAGCTTTGGTTTAGAATTCAAAATTTTTTCGAGATGTAACTCGGCCCGGCCCATGAACTCCTTTAGGTAGGACTTGGGAAAAATTTTCAATCCACATTTAAGGTCGAGCTTGGCCCAAGCAAACGTAATCTTTATTAATATAGGACTTAGGTGTATTCTGATCCACAAATACTTAAAAAATTTTAACAAAAATCTTTTTATTGTTTTATTTATATATATATATATTTTTTATATTTTTATATAATTTGTATTGTGTTAATCTATTATTAGTTCCAAATTGTTATAATTAACCTACGAATTAGAGTGCAGCAACTAACTAATAATTTAGAAGATGGTATCCCGACATTATAATAGATAAAATACACTTGGTCTCTATATTTGAAATGAAAATATAATTATCCTTTTTAATTTGAAAAACACTCTCTGAAGCCTTAGGTTTGGTAAAATTTAAGCTAATCCCATTAATGTTATTTATTTAGATTCATCTTCAAAGAACAAACAAATGTGCCTTTATTAATTATTAATCATGAAACTCTATATCTATTTTTATTTATTTTTACTGAAAACTTTTTTAATTAGAAAATATTAAGAAATTAATTTGTTTAAAAATTATCTTTAATTGCAAAGAAAATTCTAATTAAAATATATATTATAATTAAAATATATATTAATTATTTTAAACTCATCTTTAATTCAATCATATATTTACGAGGCAATATGCTCAATGAAAGTTAATTTGCTATTTGATTTCATATATTTATTTTCTAAATATCATATTAACAGAAGCGATTTAACTCGGTAGTAAATTATTAGTTAAGCCTTTTATTAAACCAATGCTTGTTGGAATCGTTAGTAGTAGATCTGATTAAGGGCTCAATCCAAATTATCGTTTAAAAATAAAAATTTTTATTTAAATTTAATTATAAAAATTATAATTTTAATATAAAAATAATATTTTGATATTATTATAAGTAATAAAAAAAGCTTTTAAATCTACTTAATTTGAATCTTAAAAAAAAAATTTAAACCACGAGCTAACTTGATCACCGCGTGATCATGTTTAGTTTAAAGTGATTACTTATCAATCTTATTTTTATGTAACTCCATAATATATGTGAAATCAAATTTGAGTAGACTTTAAATAATAATTAAATAACGTAATTGTCAATATTTGGACCAAATATGGTAAAAAAAATTTTATGGTATAAAACACTAAGGTTTTTATTTATTTAATTATGGTAAAAAGATAATTTATTGATATACGTTCGCTGGATTGTTTAATTCTTATTCACCTTGAACACTTGCATTGGCACCTTCCTGGAAAGCAATCTCTTCCTGTGAATCTTCTATTTTCTTCCTAAAATTTAAACGATGTTTATCCAAATAATTAACTTAATAATTAAGCAAAATTATAATTATCCCTCAAATTTTTACGAAATATAATTTAATATGGTATTAATTACATTACCTTTCAAGGGTGTTTCTCTTCCTCTTTAAATACAAAGTATAACAGTTAAATTCCAAAGTACTAGAATTTTCTTTTTGCTTTTTTCCTTTTTTGATTTTGTTTTTTTTTCTGGAATTCAATGGCTGTTGAAGACATCGGTAGTTATGATAATAATGATAACAATAGTAATAAGAATACGAATATGTCACTGCCATTGCCGTTGCCAACCATTGATGAAGTTGAAAGGTTTTCAGGTTGGAAGAGTCAGCTTTGTCTGCCACAAGACTCTTTGGATGACATAGATTGGTTCTCTAATTTTACTGATGAAATCATCTCTCTTGACAGATTTCTTCGAACCCCGGAACACGAATCCATCTCACTTGAGGTAACGAAATCGATAACTCTTGAACCTGAACATGAAGATGACGATGATGACAATTCTTTCAAAAGCAAAACGGGAAATGTAATTGATCAAACAATTGCTTTCGTCAACAAGAAACAAAGGAGTAAGCGTGGAGGCAGACGTTATAACACCACTGATGATGAGTGGACTTCGAATGCGAGGCGAAAGTGCAGTCATTGTCTGACCGATGACACCCCGCAATGGAGGATGGGACCATCGGGACCTAAAACGTTGTGCAACGCTTGCGGGGTACGATACAAGTCGGGGAGATTGGTGCCCGAGTATCGGCCTGCTACGAGTCCCACTTTTGATGCCAGCAAACATTCCAACTTTCACAAAAAAATATTACGGCGAAGACATTTGAATTAGGTTAGAAAAGTCGATTATGTTTTTTATTTGTATATAATATTTCTTTTTCTTTTTAATGTCTCAAAATTATATATTCATAAATCAAAATAATAAAGTTATATATATTAATATTTGGAAATTTTAATATTTTACAAGTTTTGCAATCCGATTAAGTGACTTAGGCAAGATTAATAGTAATTTAATTCATGAGCTATAATTTATTACAATTTTTTTTTTTGAAAGTTATAATATATTTTAGGATTAATAATATATTACAATTTAGTAAAATTAAAAAATATATCAAAAACTGTTGTTATATATTTGTATCTGTGAGTAAATAGAAAAATATTTTATATTTAATTTCAACAAAAACTTTTAATTAACTATTTATATATGTTTTAATATATATTAATATTAATCTAATAATATTTTGTCCTTTGTTTAAATTATGTCTAAATGTCTTACTTTTTTTTTCTTAAAAAGTATTATGAAGCTCTTATGAAAAATATAAGTTTAAGAATTAAACTAAAACTATTTGATAATTTTACTTTTATAAGCTTTTATGATTAATTGCCTAATTAGCTTTCTTTTTTTTCTTTTTAATTTAAAGTTATCAAGAAGCTTTTATGAAAAATAAAATCTTAAAAATTTAGCCAAATCTATTTGATAATTTTACTATTTTTTATAGATATTGAGTGTTTGATAATTTTACTATATAGATATTGAGTTTATCTTTAATAAATAAGTACGTTTTTGAAAAAAAAATAAAAATTATGTAAAAATGTAGAGAAAGTTTTTTTTTTTAAACTTTTTTTTCCATTTTATTTGTTAAAAATAAATTCACTTTTTCTAAAAGTTTCTCCAAAAACTAGTTTCGCTCGACTTCTATTTTTTAAAAAAAAGAAACTTTTAAGCTAAAAAAAAAGATCAAACTGCACTAAATGGAAATTTCAGTGTTCTTTTTATTTTTTTTTGTTTTCCCAAAAACAATTAGGAAAAACTTATATTTAAAAATTAAATTCTAAATTGTTATTGGCCTTTATCTTCATTCTCTATCTCCAAAATTCCATCACATTTTCAAAGGCAAATCCTAAGAGAGAAACTATAACATGCAAAAAAATTTTAAGAACGAAAGAGAAGAATAATAAAAAAATAATTTTTATTTTTAATTTAGCTGTTAGAAAATTAAAATTATAATTTTAAAAGATGATTGTTCGAATAATTTTTAAAATTATTAAAAATATTATTTTATCTTTTATAAATAACTATTAATTATTTTTAATTTTTTTAAGTTTTATAATGGTGCCAGCTTAGCTCTACTGGCTATGCCGATAACCAACTCTTTTTTCGCTGGCTCTATATTTTTTCACAATTATTTTTTAATTCAATTTTTTGGCTTTTTTATCTTAAAAAAGAACAAAAGTCCAATTGGGGAATGCCACCTGATATAAAAAAGCAAACCACATGTGGCGTAAAGAGGTAGAATCACATCAATTTTATTTTATTTATACAGCTATATATACATAATTCTTTATTTTTGTTTGTGACATAGATATATAATTCAAATTACTTTTTGTTTTATTTATTTAAAGGTTAATGACTATTTTATTATTTATTTTATATTTATATGTATAATTCAACTATATCGATTAATATATGGTCGTATTCATAATCTTGGAAAAGAAAATTAAGATAAGTTTGATTTGAAAAAAAAAAAAGGAAAATTTTGTGTTGTATATTGTTTGGTTAGTTAGAAAGTGGAGGAAAAATGCAAGAAAATAAGTGAATTTCATAATGTAAATCGAGTTCGTAGAGGACATTGGTAAAACGAGAAGAAAAAAAAGTAGTAAAAAAAAATTGAACAGGTTTTGAGCAATCAATGATGGCTAGACTTTTGTGTTTTAAAATTTTAGGATTTTTAGCAGGAAAAAAAAAAAGATTTTTTTTTGAAGTTAGAAAAATATGGTTGTAAAGGTGAAAGAGGAAATGTAATTCATTAAACAATTCTCAAGACGTGCAAAATCTTAAATCTAACTATTACCAAAAAGGAGTCACCATTAATATTTTATTTAATAACATAAATCTTTCAAATTTAAAATAAAATATTAGGATTAAAAGATTTAAATGGTTAAAAATTTTTTTTTTAATAATGCTATATGCATATAGATAGATAAATAGAGATACACAACACGTACATAATTCTTTACACTGTGTTTTTTAAAAAATAAATAGATAAAGAATAAACAAAAGTAAGTATAAGAGGTTGGCAGCAGAGGCCTTAGCCCCCAACTCTACAAAGGTTATTATTGTTCGATTATTTTTTAACTAAAAAATTATAAAATTTTATTTTAACTTTAAAAATTTATAAATAAATATAAATATATGGTAAAATATTGAAAAGTAATCCCTAAATTAACTCAAAAGCCTAAGAGCTTGTCATATAGCAGTCATTAAAATGCAATCCTCAAATTGACTCTCTTTCTAAAAAAAAGGAGACAAATAGCTTATCATATGTAAAGCAACTCAAAAGCAATCTCCTCCACTTGAAGTGATTGCTTTAATATGATAGATGATACATCGGTATTATTGGAATTTATAGCATAAACAAAGAAAGTAGGATTTCTCTAAGGTTCGATATAATTCACTTATGAAGACTTTGGGGTTTTTCTTTTTTTTTTTTTTTTTGCATTTAGATGAATAGCGAAATTGGTTATGATAAAAATAAAAATAGTGGTGATTAAATCAGAAGTGGGTCGCCCCGAAGGGTTGCTGTGCTCGAAGACCCCGAAGGGGCCATCTCAGAGGGGAAGAGAAAGAGATATGGTAGGCATTGAATGGATTAGAAAAGCTTGCACAGGCTATCTCATTAGTCAGGGAATA
>JBBYHM010000003.1:8583411-8594437 GCA_038381775.1 Adansonia rubrostipa | reverse complement strand
TATTATACCCTATTGACCTTAACATGTGAAGTCTAATAATTTGATTACCAATAAATGTGATAGTTTCTTATGTGAATTTCTAATTAAGTTTCCCTAACCATAAATTTCAACAAGATAAATATCTATAAGGTTAGATGGAAACTAAAGGAACTTAAAATTCTTGGTTTTTATTTTCAAGCCGTACGTCTGGCTACACAATTCTCCTTGGAGCATCGCAAATTAAAACTAAATTGACACGTATGATTTCTTTTAAAAATGTAAATAACATTATTAAACAGATAAATTCAACACATTACATATATTGTCATATAGTTTTAGCAAATGAATACTAAGTATACATGTATTTTATGTTATATATAGTAATTTGGATAGACTACGTAATAATAATAAGTAAGCTATGGGTAATAAATACATTTAATTTCATGGCTAAATGGCGTAAAAATATAAAATATTTAGGGGGTTAAATTTATTTATTTCTTTATTTTAAAAGGGAAAAATAGAAAATAGAATTTTTTATGGTGGAAAGAAGAAAGGTCCAAGGGCACCGCTACTGGCCTGTGCCCACCCTGTCCTCTTTTTGACACGTCATTTTCTCATCTTAAACACCTTTAGGCATACCTCTCCGCATGTAGGGTCCCAAAGCTACGTACATCTTTTTTAACTCAAATTTTTTCTTTCTATCATTTTTCTATCTCTCTTAATTGTCTCATTCTTGTTAGATCTTCCTCTCCTGTAACTTGTCTTTGAAGAGCTAGAAATTTTGACCTTTTGGGAAGTAGTACTTATCTTCTTAAGCCTACCACTTGCATCACTCGATTTGTACAAAAAGGCTCTTAGGGTATAAAGAGTGTTTTAGGCCAAATCCGAGGAGCTTATTATGTGAGTCCTATTTATTTTTTTGTTTGCTTAATTAGTTTTATGGCAATAGCAGCAGCATCAATCATGAGCAACGACCCCAACGATAATAGTGATAACGTTGTCGTCGACGACGTCCACAACAACAACAACAGTAGCAGCAGCAACAGTAAGGATGAGCATGAACACGATATGGTCATGCCTGGTTTTCGATTCCATCCTACGGAGGAGGAACTCGTAGAGTTCTACCTTCGCCGTAAGGTTGAGGGCAAGCGCTTCAATGTTGAGCTCATTACTTTTCTTGATCTATATCGTTATGACCCTTGGGAGCTTCCTGGTAAAACCACAAATCCCGTCTTCCCCATATCCTTATTTCCTTATTTTCATCATCCTTCAAATATCTACTTATTATCATGTGTGATTCTAGCTCCTGGTGTGCAATAAATATCCTCTTATCATATTCATACAATCACAGTGATTCATCTTTTGTTTGTGTATTTAATTCGCCGGCGGCCATCAGCCTTGGCAGCGATTGGGGAGAAAGAATGGTTCTTCTACGTGCCTAGAGACCGGAAGTACAGAAACGGGGATCGACCAAATCGTGTCACAACTTCTGGCTACTGGAAGGCGACGGGAGCTGACCGCATGATTCGAGGCGAGAACTCTCGATCAATTGGCCTCAAGAAAACCCTGGTCTTTTACGCCGGAAAAGCTCCCAAAGGTATCCGAACCAGTTGGATTATGAACGAGTATCGCTTGCCTCACCACGACACCGAACGCTACCAAAAGGTTCCCATCACTTGTCTCTTTACCATCTTCTGGGTTCCTTCATTTGATATATGTTTACACTTTCACATCTTTCCTCTCCTTTCTATAAAACCCTAATATCTCTTTTAGAAAATTCTACAGTTGTCTAATTCTCCTAAAAATGCTTTTCAACTTCAATTTTGAGTTCCAAATTTTCAGTTTTAGTAATCAGCTCTAGATCCTGAAGCACACCAGGATTCCATCCAGGGAATGAATAATTTGAAAGGTTATGCTCCGTTTAGAGCAAGACAAAAACATAAAGATAGTACAAATATAACTGAAAGTTGAGTTTCCAATCTTTTTGTTATTAATTGATTTCTTTTTTGGATTTTTTTATCTCAAAACTGATAGGGGGCATGCATGAACTTTAATTTCAATGACCCATACGGACCTTACATGTATTGAATACTACTATTACTTCTCACAAGTCATAACTGCAACCGATGCTCAATGTCCATAAACATTTAATTTAGGCCCCTTATCTTCCTAGGAAACTGCTTCGTCCTTCACTTCACCAGCCCCGTAATATCATTTTTCAGGCTGAAATATCGCTTTGCCGCGTGTACAAGAGACCTGGAGTGGTAGATCACCCCTCAGTCCCACGTTGTCTTCCAACGAGGTCATTGGACTCATTGAGAGGACAACATTCGGAGAAGAAATATCCCCAAGAGGCAGGTCAACAAGCCATAGAAAGGTTTCAAGCTTTTGGAGGAGAAGGAGGTCAATCACAACAAATGGAGATTGAGAAGATAAGTGAAACTGATGGAAGCAGTAGCACTACTTCTGATGTCACAACAGCTCTCGGACTTTCCAAGCAGAATGTTTACCGTCCAATGGCTCCTATAAGCACAACACTTGGGTTACCATCTGGATTGGAAGAGGAAGAAATGTTCTTAAATCATCAATCTAAGCAAGGCTGCAGCTCTTTACTCCCCAATTCCACAACTCTCTTCCAAGTAGGCTCTTCTTCTGTTTCATCAAATGTTGTCGACGATTTCCACAGACTAGTAAGCTACCAACAAGGTATGATGAATCAGCAGCAATACTACAGTACAAATCATCATCAACAACAACAGCAACAACATTCGGAGTTTTCAAGGTTGCCCCCACAATCACAGGTGGCACAGCAGCTTACTCTCAGTGTTTTACCCACCGTCCTTCCAACGGCTTTCTCAGACCGGTTGTGGGAGTGGAATCCACTCCCAGAAGCAAATAGGGACTATAACAATCCTTTCAAGTAGGCGGTGTACTGCATATATCATACATATATATATATATATATATACACACACACACACACACAAACACACACTACATGTTGCTACTGATTTGTGTGGTGTCCTTAATTTCCCTTCTTTTATTGTGACCATTAGGTAGCATTATAAGACTTAGCTCATATCCATCAATAATGTTTATTTCTCCATTAGGGTTTTGGGCTATTACGAGGTTGTTTGATTCCTTGACCTTGAGTAATTCTTTCTTCCTGCTGCTGTTTAGCCAGATAGGGTAGTGCAGCCGGGTGAGGCTCCAATCAAGTTAAGGAAGGAATATGTATATCACTTTAGCTGTCATATATAGTGTTAGATTTTGAAGACAAAACATTGTTTTCCAGAATCCAAATGCAACCTAATCTTGATAGTTTTTCAGAGAAACATTTCTTTAAATCTTCAAAACGGCAGGGTCATGGGCTGAAATGGAGTTTTGACGCTCAGTACCGTCGAGAAGAGAATGATGATGGTGTGATTGAATATTTCGAAAGATTATTAGAAAAGTATTGCAGAAGTGTCCTAGGGTTGGGGTTCGACCTATCCCATAAGCTGGCAAAGCAGACATCCGCAACGAAGATATTGATCAAAGAGTTTGTCGTACTTTGTCGCTTTTGTTGGTGAAGGGAAATTATTCTTGGGTCTTTTACATTCGGATAAAAAGTAATTGAAAAGCGTGAGCATGCAAACGATTTTGTAGAGCACATCGATCATCATTTACTTCTGAATTTCGTTAAGATAAAATTAACGGCATCTTTAGGCATCGCAATGGCTAAGTCATTCCAGTCTATTCAGCCTGTTAAATATAACAAGTGTTTGGTTGACTAAATGATCATTGAACCGAACGATCTATTTTTAGATTATTTCCACGAAAACCTTGGAATATTCATTCAACATCCTCTTCTAAATGACTGTTCTAAAAAAGAAAGAAAAACCAAATGAAAAATTGTTTTCAATACATCCCAAAGGGATCAACACAAAAAAGTGAAGGAGAGAGAAACTTTTCTCTGTTTGGGTTAGATTACTTACAAAGAGATTTGAAACCCTAAATTTCGGAAGGAGGAAGAGAACAACAAGGGGATGAACTTTATAAAAAAAACAAAAAAAGGAAGCATTTGGAGCTACGAGTGATGGCAAACAAAAGAAGGGAGTTGCATAATAACTTTATAGGGCTAATGATTTTTTTTTTTTGGGAAGAAAAAACCAGTATAGGAAATAAAAAAGAAGGAGATTAATAAGAATATTTAACTGAATTTTGGATGTTTTAGGGTTGATAGGTGGCAGCGATCAGCTGAAAACTAGATACAAGTGACAATTTTCTAATTGAAATTGGATAGAGAAGATGGGATTCTAGAGAGAGGGAGAGGCTTAAGAAAGTGGGGGGAGCAACAATGAAAAAAAAACAAATAGCTTTATGTAATTTCGAAAAAAAAAAAAGAAAACTTTTAATAAATTATATATAAAATTATTTCTAAATATAATATATAAATAGCTATTATTTTATATTTATTATTAATTATTAAATTTTAAATATTTTATAGTTTGTATTTTAATATATTTAATATAATTTTAAGGGATTAATAAAATAATTTTATTTTTTATTAATAAAAATATATTATTTATATAATGGACAAAATAATCTATTGATATTTATTTTTTATTAACTTTTTTAATATTATTTTAACTAACCAAATAAAGTAATAATAATTCTAGTTTATTCCATCCAACCAATTAAATTATATAACACATTGTTCTATCCCATTCCTATTAAGTAGCAATTCCTTCCCTCCTTTGTTCCATTTCAACGAACGAAATATAATGTAACGTAACTAGTTGGATTAAGAGTTGACCCCTCCCTTTCGTTCCCTCCCGACATATATAAAAATAATTAGCTTATTCATCATCAGTATCGATTTTAGATTTGTTAACTCATTTATACAGTTAAAAAGTTTTACTTCAATATATAAAAAATGTACTCATATATATATATATATATATATATCCATAAATATATGTATATATAACCTAAAATTTGGCTGGTTGAGTTTTTTTTTAAAAAAAAAATTATTAAAATAATTTTTATGATAGAAGTGAATGGTTTATGTAACTTCTTAGATAATAAAATTTTAAAAGGATATGAGTACCCTTGCTCTTATTTTATTATTATTGGTAAACTTTGTGAGTAAATTGATATTATTCAACTTATAATATTAAATTTTAATTTAAAACTTTAAAAATATTAGTTTTAGGCACACTCACATTATAGAAAGCAACTTAGATTTTCACGTAAAATTTTATGATAATTTTTTTTATAAATATCTATCTAATCGATGTCATTTTATTTGTAACATCAATATGATTAAAAATTTTATTGATAAGATAAATACGCACTTACTATACGAACTAAAGAGAAAAATATCATTTGAAAAGCATATTTTAGAGGAACAAGGAAGTTATACGTGAATGGATAGCTTTTAGAAAGAAATTGGTGATTTTTTTAAATTAATAAAAAATCTATAAATATCAATAATTGTATTGCATTGTTTGAATTTATTATATATTTTTAATTTAATTAATGTTATTCAATTCGGGATATTAATCAAATCAAAAATAATCCGGAAGTAATAATCTTTATTAATATATAGATAATTTAATTTTACAATATATATATATATATGTATAGAGAGAGAGAGAGAGAGAGAGAGAGGAATAGAGCATAGCTGTATTTTAAAGTAGACTGCCTTCAGTCATTATTGCTTCAAGGGCATGCAAGCAGAACCGCAAACTCACACTTTGTAGCGGGGTGCTTGCTTCATTGCGCGCGCAGCTGGGCGGCTATGGCCTTTCAGTTTAGAGTTAAAATTAGAGTGGTCCGCGGCTTGACTGTCGTCCTATCCTAAGGCTATGACCTAAGTAAACTTTATTTGCAGTTAGATCTCTTTATTCCTCAGCCGAGTTAGCATGCATTGCATGTCGACATTCGAAAAGGAAATCGGCAGCACTTTTTTTTACCTATGGAAATATGCAGTTGATACTATTTTTTTGTCATTTCACTTTTCAGCACCAAATTACAATTAGCTTTGGAGATTATTTATTAAACAAGTTAAGAAGCCATTAGACAATCTCATTATATATTTTTTTTATAAATTGAGATGGAGTTGTTAGAGTTTTGAATGTAAACTCTCATGTTTCACAAACCTCTGTCACTAAATCAAAAGATTGATGGCTTAGACAAAGACCTTGCAATGGGTTTGAACCCAAGCTCTCTTTTCGTTGCAATGGGTGTCTTGCACCAGTTAATCAAAAAAAGCCGAAAAGATATGCTCGAAATCAACTAGGACCTCGAAATAAAAAAAGAAAACCTAAATTCCTTGGCAATAACACTTCTAAGAAAACCAACTCTTACATGTTCAGATGTCAACGTGGTTTACTAATCTTTTTTTTTCTTTTTGAGAAATTGTTATGGCAAAATTTGCAGTAATTGTACGTGGAAAGATCTACAACATAGGACAGCTGCTGTAAGTTACGGTTTTCACATGGTTTGGGTTGTTCAAAATTTGGTTCTTGATGTATAAAAATGTGTCAAATGATACTGGAAATTTTGATGGATGGATTATCTGATCTTGTTTGCTCGTCGAAATTACCTGTTGTGCAACACTGTCTGCACGGTTGTTGGAAAATTTTGAGCAGCCTTGAGTTGTTGAGTTTGATTACTGATTTGAAGGTGTAACTAGTTGAAAATCGAAAGATGCAATGCGTGCATTGGTCACCACTTAAAACCACCAAAAGAGGTGGTTTCTAGAGGCAAAATTTGCCCCAAACCAGTGCCCCGAGTCACGACAACACAGAAGTGCAGGAGGCGGCGACAGCTTTGCTTTGTGTTGCGGTAGGTTTAAACCTAAAACTTTCCTTGTGAAAACTGTTTCATAATCAAACAAAGACTTTCCTCGTAGAAATGATTTCCTAGTCAAACATATTATTTGATAAAGATTTAAAAAAATATTCTTGTTCATAACATGGTAAATTGATTTTCCAAAGATGGAAGACTAGTTTTAAAAATTAACTATCAACAACATAATTAAATTGTTAAATTATGATGGAATGTTTTAATTCATGGAATCCTATTTGTATAATCTTAACATGTTAAAGAAATACGAACCCAAGACTTAGCTTAGTTGGTTCATATACTTAGTTAACATTTAGCAAGTCAGAAGTTTGAATTTTAGTACTTACAACCCTTCCCCTGTCGGCCTCCTTTATACAAAAAAAATGTTGAAGCAATATATCACTGATATTTGCACATAGAAAGGGGATCCTAAGGGAAAGTCCATGGAACAGATTAAAACAGAGCCTTGTAAGGCAGGAGAGCTTAGAATAAGAGGAGAGCCTTGACTTTATAGTAATTCTATATGCTGTTAATGGTTTAAACGAAAGGCAGAGAATCTAAATGAAATATACCGAGGTTAAATGATATTTCTGCAAATAGAAATATGAATATGGACGTTGACAACAAAACCCCAAACTGAACTTCAATGAAACTTCAGATAAGCATGCGTCTTACGTTAACTTCTGGACCTTATAATCCTTATTATCATTGGTCATACCATGGAAGGAACAACAGAGAGCCATTGTTCAAGATTTCCAGTCACCAAACAGATGGACCATTCAGAAGTATATATATATATCTCATTAAGCATGCGTCTTACATTAACTTTTGGACCTTATAGTCATTATTATCATTGGTCATACCATGGAAGGAACAACAGAGAGCCATTGTTCAAGATTTCCAGCCACCAAACAGATGGACCATTCAGAAGTATATATGTACCTCATTAATCCACCAACTTAACAGATGCCCTATGCCAAAGGAGCATCCGGCTGGTTCTCTGGCATAGCTGTTTGGAATTGTGGTAGCCCACTATATGCCTCATTCAACCTAGATAGAAGTGGGAACTTAGCCTACAAAATTAATAGGAAAAGAGAAGGCATGTTATCAGATGCCCCAAAGTAAACATTGAAGGCAAAGCATAAAAGAGATATCCCCTTGTTGAGGACTTCAAACCATGGTAAAACTGGATCCAAAATGAAATGCTGGCAGTAAATGACAGATTTAAAATGGTAATATAAGAAACAATATTTCTCCCTCTAACTTGCAAAAATCACTCAAGCGTAGGAGCAAATCTAAACAATTGGAAAAGCCAAGAATAGGCGTGCGTGTGCATGTATGTAGAGAAGAATGGCAATTTTAAATGAGTTAAAGCTAATAAACATCAATTAGATGCAGAAACTAGAAGTTAATGGAACAAGCGTATTACCATGTCAACATTGAATCTTTTAATCCCAGCATCAATCTGTGGTGCTAGAAACAGATCTGCCTGCAAGCATATTGCGTGCATTTGTATATATTCAGAATATTTCTAATTATATGGTTTTCAGGAAGTTCTTATTCCATGATACACTAGGAAGGAATTTCTAAAAGGCATCATAACAGAAAACTGAAGGCAATATTAGCTAATATCAAACAGCATTTAGAGCTATGGCTAACTCATTTAATCACAAAATCCAAAGCCATAGTTTAGGAGCAGAACTGCATCTAGATGATGGCTGATTTACAATTTCCAAATCATTTATTTCAGCAGGAAACTGTAACAGTTTTCACCAGAACTCAGACCACAGACTTTGCAAGCAAAGAAAGACACATCCTCTTTTGGTGTTCACCTCCTTCCCCCCCCCCCAATTTTGTTTCAGTTTCCCAACCCTTGACTGTCTCAGCCTAGAAAATCCATCAAACATAACATATTCAAAGTGATATCAGAAACCCTCTTATCTGCATCCTGCAACAAATATGAAAGCCTTCCAAAACTCTGAAACATATGTGCGTGCTTGCATGCTTTACCATGTGCATTGAGCATGAAATTGCATATATAAACAGGAGAGAATCAAACAAACCATGAAAACCTCATCTCCAGTCGCATATCTTCCAGCATGATCTTTTAACAGCTTCTCAAGCGCTGAAACAAAGAAGCATTAATCAAATCAAATGCTAAATCCATTAGAGGAAACAATAACAATCATATCGAATTGTGTTTGTGACCAGCTAGCTTTTACACTCCACTGGTAACTTGAATTTTAATGCGAATTTCACCATTTATAACCACTCTTTTTTTATTATTATTACCCTATCATGGCACTGTTTGTCCCCTTTTTTCAGTAAACTTCATGGCAGTTAATGTAAGGAGGATAGTTATTTGGATGATAGCATGATGCCTTATGTAGCATTTACCTTCAAAGCCCTTTTCAATATGATTTTTTGCCCAAGGAATTTTCTCATCTGGACTTACTTTTTCCTCGATGTACTTCTGCAAAGGGAAAAGCGGCAAATCAAATTGTAATTCGTATATATTTCAATAATAAAAGAAAAAGAAAGAAAATCTGCCTGATTTCCAAAATGAAATGAATGCATAAAAGAGGCGAATTCACTTAGGGACGAACCAGTACAGCTAGATTCTGAAGAGGCTGTATGCTCGAGCAAACAATATTTGCAGCCTATAGAATGATATGTTAACTCATTAGCGTAGTATAACTTTGTAAAACATAGTTAATTAATCATACAAAGCCATTTGGCTTCAAACACATTTCATGACCAATGCAGCGGGTAGCAAAAACATAAAGCTAAAATAATAAAAAAAGGGGGAACTTTACCACTTTATTTAGATAAACCCTCACACTTTTATCACACTCAAATAAGTCCATAGCCTTTAATTTGTACCCAAATAAGCTCTAACCTTTAATTTATACCTAAATACATCCTTCAACATAAATCAACCTTTCATTTGAAATAATGGCTTATTTAAGTACAAATCAAAGGATAAGGATTTATTTGGGTTCAATCAAATTATAGTGGCTTACAGAGTTCAAGGGCTTTTTCTAATATTTTAGACAAATATACAGAACGAAACTAAGTTGGACAAGAAAAATAAACAAAAAAAAAGGCAAAGAATGAAGTTATTCAAACAAGGAAAGCAGAGACCTGGAAATTGAGTGCCTTTTTTGGAAGATCAGACGGCAATAGGGGATGTTGAGGGTATTTCTCCTCCAGATACTGTTGGTTTAATCTCCCATTTATCAAAAGGAGACAATTCAAGCTAAGTAATGAATAGAATAGAATAGAGTAAAAAAAAGATGGGGAAAAAGGAAAATTTACCATGAAAATTGCAAAAGAGTCTGAAATGACACTGTCACCATCCACCAGCACCGGGACATACCCAATAGGATTCAGCTTTTGGAATTCTACCCATTTTCAAGTTTCAACAATATTTTAGTTACACAAATTAATGAATTAGAAACAAAACAGTAAAACCAGAAAAAAAAATAATTCTGACCAGGACTGAATTGCTCGCCCTGGAGCAAGTTTACGGGAATATACTGGTATTCCAGACCTGCCAAAATAGGGAAATAAAAATAAGAAGAACCCAGAACATAGAATCCAAAAGCAATTAGTAATAGATTGAAAAGGAAAAATTTTTTTTTTAAAAAAGGAAGAAGGTACATTTGAGGTTAAGGGCAATTCTGATACGCCAGCTACAGGAGCTCCTCCAGTAAGAATACAGCTTCAGTTTCTGCTCCTGTTCCTGTAACATTTTTAGCGTTAATTCATTAATTCATAATCATCATACTAATGGAAGGTAACCACAGAAGATTGTATAATCATCATACTAATGGAAAGTAACCACAGAAGATTGTATAATACCATATAGGTTGCTACAATCAAAAGTCAACACAAAATTTTTTGCTCTCTTCCTCTTCCCCTTGTCTTGTTTCTTTTCTCGTGTAGAAAACAAAAGCCAAACTCTAACACGGTTCTTTATTTATCCTAGAAATAGTTTTTACGATACATAATGGTGGGCTGTTCCTCACCGGGCTATCCATCGAAGTTGGGCCTTGAAGGCTTAAACATGAATTTTTATAGTGCGAATTGGTCTGAATTAAATTAATATTTAATAATAAAACACATTTTTTATTTAAATTTAATTTTAAAAATATAAAAATTATTCATTAATTTTTTATTAATTTATAAATAATAATTAAAGCTTTCAAGT
>JBBYHM010000003.1:8550679-8577352 GCA_038381775.1 Adansonia rubrostipa | reverse complement strand
ATTTTATTTCGGTACAATTAACGGACTGGTTAAATCACAGCTTTCCGGATTCAACCAGTCTAGTTTCAACAACACTGCTTTCACTAACTATTCCTTTAGTCGGAGAAAAACGAAAAAACAATATGAGCTTCCTTCACAAGAACAGAATCGATGGACAACCTGTTACTTATTAAATATGGGAAGTTTAAGAGAAAGTTCAATCATGTTAGATGAAGCAAACTCAAGTTTTATAAATAAATAAAAAACATAAAAAATATTTCATATACTCAAAGCTTGGGAGATACAATTCATTAAAAATTCTTTGACTTGAAATATAATAATTTAATCTTTTAGATATCAGTTACCTGGAATTCATTAGAATCACTAGGGCAAAGCATCTTTTTTTCCTTTTCCGCTTTAACAATCCTTTCCTATACAAAGGCTTTCGCTATTTGCCGGTTGTCAATTTTTATTTTTATTAATGCCAAATTCACACATCCCTGGGTCTTCTACATCGTTCAAATGGCTTCTTGAAGTATGACGCGAGCGGTGTACTGGTAACCGGAATCAACTTTCCCACAATTGCAAGAGGCCAACTTCAAAAGAAGATAATAATAGCAGTCAACTAAGGTTTTCTTTTATATATAATTTTTATTTTTCTCATTCTGTTTTGGCCGATTAGTGAAGCATTTTCCCAGCTAAGACTAATTAATATTGTATAGTTTTAAACCTTAAAAGGCTTGAGAAACTAACTAGAGGTTAATTTCTGAATTTCAAGCGTTCTTGCAATGAACCATCTAATAAATGGAAAACGAACTTTTGAGTTGTGCTTGACCACATCAATTAGCATTAAGCACTATATTGTAAATAATACCAATATTCCAACACTCTATGAATGTAATTTGAGATTGAAATTGACAAATGAGCAAGAGAGAACCTACCTGACAATGCCAATGCCAAGGGATACAAGCCATAGCTGCCAATCAAGTCTCACCGTTGAGGTGAACTTTCCAAGGAACTCGATGATGATTATCTACGAAAGAGTTGGAATTAGAATCATGATTATTTAAACCAAATAAAAAAGATGACCACAAACAAAAAAAAAAAAAAAATAGAACAGTCCATGGAGAAAGTAAAGAAAGATAAGATGATTGATCACCTGAAGTATGAATGTAAATCCAATTATTCCCATAAAGAGGTAGTTTTTAGTCACTCCTTTGAAGCAATTGATTTCTTCAGGCTTTCTAGCATTAAACTCATTGAATATCTGTGATTTAAACAGTTATCAAAATTAAGCTTTACACTAAATGTAAAAATGCTTTAATAGGTATCCTTCAGCATTAACGTATAAATCAAAAAAACAAAGACGACCTTTAATCTGATCAGTGAAGTAAAGTTAAAGGGTTATTTTTACACATACGAAATCTGAATTATTGTCAAAATCTTGATTTATACCCTGAGTTCTAAAAAATTCACAATTAAGCTTTGTTCCCGTCCATTGATTTGCGCATGTGGCTAACACCATTAGTCAAATAGGTGACATGCTCAAATCATCCGATAAAATTGCAACGAATGCCATTAAGACATGGCATGTTTTTATTTGCCGTTTCTGGACATATCAAGCATAAGTCTTGTGTGCAAATTGAGGGATGGAAACAAAGTTTGGGCATCTAATTACAAATTATGAAACTTTAGATACCAAATCAAGAATTATAGTTTTGGGTACCAAAAGGGTAATGACCCTAAAATTAATACCAACAAATCGAAAAGTAGACCCCCGAACCTCAAACTTATCACCAAGTACTTACTTGACACATGACAAATGCATTGAAAATCACAGTATTCTTCACTTTAAAAGCATGTGCCCTGTCACCATCATCCTCCAAATGAAGAATGGACAAGCCTGAGAAGTTGAGCACAAGGAGGACAGTAACTTGATACAAAGCCTGAAATGACATGTGAAAAGATGATAAGAGAACATGGAACCATAGAGTTATAGTACCCAGACTTTGGTCTGCGTAACAACTCTCAGTCAAATAAACGTGCAAGAAGACACTGACGAGTGAAAAGTTAACAGGAGAAAATAATCAGTCATATTGTGAGGATCCAAGAAAACGGGCACCTGTATTAGTAAGTTCCTCCACATGATGTTTGTAATCAGAGGTTCTCTGGGAAAATAAAACATTTAGGTCAACAACAGAAGACCATTAAATATCAACCAAGTAAGGTAAATTCAGCCCATTCTAATCATCCAACATTTATGTCTGTAGAAGCATTCAAATCATTCAAGGATCCACTCCACATCAATTTTCTAAAAGTAAACCAGATAATAGTTGTTAGACTAGCTTGAACGAGTACACAAGTTAGAAAAGAGAGAATGGTAACACTGCAAGACTTTTAAAAGCAAGGTGACACTGCAGCCCTTCCCTTTATCCCCACTGAATCCGTTTGCTCTTGCCCTGCTTGATTCTTCAACAAGCTCAAAAATGTAACCTCTCGGTTTCTAATGTTTTTACATATGCAAACATGCATTTGTTTTCCTACAGAACTCAATTTTAGGGGGGAAAATACAGCTGCCTCAGAAGATAGTTTTCTTCTTTTCTTTTTTTTCCCCTTGGAAACTTCCTTGCTAAACTGAAATCACAAAGATTCAAATGAAAAGAAACATGACTATATGCAAGTTATAGTGAATGAAATCAGCAGCACTTCACTATGCGTTTTACTGCCAGAAGTTGGTGACCTGAGATTAAAGGAAAAAGACTCAAATATTTGACAACAAAAACCGCACGAAGACTTAAAAGCAAAAAAGATGGGAGGGGAAGCTTGATTTCTTTCACACCAGAAAATCCAAGAATTGAGAAGAATTAAATGTGAATTATTGTAAAACCATCAGCCATAGAGCCAGGCAGGGTAATATTTGAAAGATAAACCAAATCTTAAATGTTTCTGAACTCCCCCAAATGTGAGAACATTGTATGTTTCTTAGCAAAAGATTAAAATATTTGAAAGAGCCAGAAAAACATAGTATTTTACACATCAGAAACAGAAAGAGTCAATGTTAATCAATGAATAAACTGATAGAAAGTTGCCATATCTATACTTGCAGAAGCGATACTAATTATATAACTAGCATGCTATGATTCAAAGTACACTATGAAATATTCACGAGCAAATGATTCAACCTTCGGCCAACTGGTGCCCTATGCATCAGGTTGTCTGTTGGAGGTTCAGTAGCCAATGCAAGTGCTCCAAGAGTATCCATGATCAGGTTTACCCATAGTAACTGTACCAAGAGAATTCAAACATTCATATTTTTTTTTTCATCATAAAGAGATGTTTGAATGTACATAGCTCTTTAGGTTAAACAAATTAGAGTAACTTATCCTCTTAGCTGTGTTTCTCCTTTCTTCACCACAGCTGAAACAACACAAAGTTTGAAATCTATTCTATATGCAAAGTCACTGATTTTAAGTTTAATCACCACATACAGACAGGATAGAGATTGAAAAAGATTATCAGTGACCAGCTCATTAACGCATGGCCAGCCACCCCAAAAGATTATTCCAAAGAATTAAATAAAAACATAATTCTACTCTGCTGTCTATTTCCCCTCGTCAGAACTCAAATAAATAAATGTTATTCAGGCTTTTAAACTGTAATACCCATTTTTAAAACATGGAAAAGCCACTTATGAATTAATACGTGAAAAGCCCATTTACGATCTTAGAGAAAATGAAAAGCTCATTACTATTTTTTAAAAGGAAAAACTACTTCTATCCCCCTCCCAACACCTTCATTAAATGAAACAATTTATTTGTTAAAAAATTGCTTATAATTAGTAATAATCAAAAGTATAGGCGACATGATAACTATTACATCACATACTGCAACACAAAATAACTACCAACTAAGCGTATCCTCCTCTACACAAAATTAAGTATATAGCATACCTGTTCACATTCCCATAATAGTTACCGAGACATATAATATTCCCGGTATCTATGGAACCGACCCATTTACAAAACTTAAACCACTATGGATGCTCACAACAAAAGAAATCCAGAGATTATTCATACCCTCTGTGATGATACTATGGTGATAACATGAAAAGCATAACTTTCAGCACAATGTTGAACAGTTAACCACTAAACCAAATTTCATAGGTAACAAGTCAGGGTAATTTTGGGTATTTCAACCATTTTTATTATTTTTTATTTCGGAAAAATTAGAGAACATTTATTAAGGTAAACCTTTTGACCACAGTCAAATTAAATTTGAAGAGATGTAGAGCCATAGCAGAGCAGAGAAAGATCTGTACCTGCACTGAATTTAAAGGAACATCACCAGAAGATATTGCTGCCACAACATTGATAACTAGGGCTGCAACATTAACAGTAAGCTGGAATTGTATAAACTTCTGAATATTGGCATACACAGAACGACCCCAACGAACAACCTACATTAAGGATATAACGCTGAGCGGCAATTGCTGGAATTTGATATGAGCCTTTCCTCTAATTCAGCAGTAGGATAAAGGAAAAGGGGAAACAATAATATCCGTGTGAAAGCATCAAACACGCATGCTAACCTTCACAACTGAAGCAAAATTATCATCCAATATAATGATATCTGAACTTTCTTTTGCAACTTCGGTCCCTTGAATACCCATAGACAGACCTATATCTGCCTAAAATTCAGAAAAAGTAAAAATGCAATCAACAACATCGAAAACGCAAAACATGGGGATATTAGCAAATTAAGCAAAGGAAAGACTGGTATGCAATGCAAAAATTTGATGGCAAATTATAAGCAAAAATGGGGGCGAAGTAAACTATCTTATGGAAGACATGGTTTAGTCACCATGCAGTACTAGAGGCAACATAGGGGTTCATTAGATTTAGGCTATGTTACATGGACTCGGGCTTAAGCATCCGATTCAGGCATGTATCTAAGGGCCTGAGTTGTCATTTACTTAAATTTTTGGACAGAAGAGTCATCTAAAAAGTGTCCGGAAATAGGATATAGGGAAACGTTATTTTAAAATGCCACAAAAATATATTAATACAATATCTAGTGTCATTATTGTATTAATTATTACATTCATTGAATTTGAATTTGAATTAATACAAGGTTAATTGGAATGGAAAATATTAGCTCTTGGACACGCCCAACATTGTAACATGTTTTTTCAATGCATAAATGGCTGTTAAATTGTATTGGGTTTGTGGGGAACCATAGTTAAATCACATTATTTACCCAAAAGACAATGAAAAAGTAAAACCCACACTTCAATTAAGAAGTCAAGTGTTCTTGTAATTGTATCCAAAATCTTCTTATTTTATTTTAATCTTTCAGCTTTCTTCTTTCTTAACTTCTCATCTATTTTCTTGCTCTCTCTGCGTCCTTTTTCTTTCCTCATTCATCTCTTTTCTTTCTATAGTTTTTTTTTTTTTACTTTAGCTTTCTCTTTTTCACAAATTACACCATGCTTTTCAATTCTTCCTCTCCATACTCTCTTTCTTAATAACGTTTTAGTGTAATTTTAGGTTTAATTGATGGCTAGGATTTTTTTGGAGCTAAGGAGTATAGGTTTCATCCAAATGCAGGTTCTCCAGTAAGAGGACAATATCCTTTTGGCCAACAATCTCCTGCCTCATCTCTAAATCTTTATTAACATATTTTTAGATATGTGAATTAACTAATGTGAAGTAGCCGAGTATAAATATTCAACAAGGGTTTGGACTTGTATTCCCCACCTCTACCTGTTTCATGTCAACACAGGTATGCTGCCTTAAACCGCTGAATCCATGTAATAAAGGATTCAGGAACAAGGCCTGCTTGAATGGAAGAAAATTGGTCCATGATAGTTCATATAGCTGGTCGTAACAGAACAAGGTTCAAGCTTGATGACATATCACTGAGGATCACACAATTTTTACGCTATAACAACCTATGTGAATGTCCAAAATTAGTGTAGAACGGGCATAAAATTTGACAATTGTTGGTCAGTACCAAAGTGGATATGCAAGTATATTGAGAGTATCCATAGATATTAAGGTCCTGTTTAAAACTGAACAACTTCAACACATTAAAATAAAGCATCGAATTTTTAGCTTTGAAAATTTAAGTACATAACATGTTATAAAGATTTTTGCTACGCTATTGAAAATTAAATGGTTAGTAGATTTTTTATTAATCTTTCATGAAATAGAAATATAATTTATAATTATTTTCAATTTGTAAGAGATAAAAAGGAAAGAATAAAATACTGTTGTATTTTAAAAATTCCTTAAATAAAATTAACTTAATACATTAAGTAGCTAAAGCTACTAAGCATTTTCAGCACTTTTTGTTTGAAATCTTCCATTAAGTTGTTTCTAAAATAATTTATCAGACAAATTGAGAAAAATAAAACCATTCAAAATTTTTAACTTTCAATGGTTTATCAAACACAACTTAAGCCAATGCTTATCACATAAAAAATGCATCGTAAAGCATCATCATTACAGGAAAAATAAATAGATCTAACGAAGTTAACCAAAAAAAACAAACCTCATGAAGTGCAGGAGCATCATTGGTACCGTCCCCAGTCACAGCCACAACATCCCCTCCCTTACGTAGGGCTTGAACAAGCAAAAGCTTGTCACTTGGAGAAGATCTCCCCATTACCTGCAGAACAATCCCAATTAGCCACTCTTTCATGCTTGAATCAACAAAATATGTAAGGGACATTTGAGAAAAGTCATCAGGAACTGAAGGCAATATAATCAAGAAATTGTAGTCAATAGATACCGTTATTTTCTTGGCCACTTGTTCTCTTTCTTTTTCACATAAGTCACGGAATGCCCTTCCTTCAATGATGGTAGGCTCAGTAATATCTTGTGCCAAACTAAGTATCCCACACTCCAACGCTATTGCTTTTGCTGTTTGGATATTATCTCCAGTGACCATGCGTACCTAAAGATGCAAAAATTTAGGGTTCCAATTCACAATTTTCATGCAATTTTAATCACATATATATAGGGGTGTATGTAGTTTTCCATAGAGTGTTACCATTCGTCCAAAATATCAAGTACCTTTTCAAAATTATAGCAATTAAAAATTTAAAAATAATAATAATAATAATACCAAAGAAGGAAAGGAAAACTTGACCATTCAACAATGAACTCCATAAAAGTAGCATTGCCAGGCACCAAGGGTATTAATAACTTTTGAACCTAGTCCTACGAAGCCATCAAAATTACCTTCACACCGGCATCCATACATATTTTCACAGCATCTTTAACACCTGGGCGACAAGGGTCCTGCAGTCGAGAATTATATTAGCTAAAAAAGGCAACATCGCACTTTTGCACAGAAATCTAGTTCACAATGAAGCAGGAATATTCATAATTAATTCAAATAATTAAACAAAAATGGCAAATCCTCCAAAGATCATTTTTGCTCAATTGCACATTAAAACAAAGCAACTCTTCCAAAAATTTCTACACAGGAAAACACAATAACTCTAGAATTTTGGCACTAAAAGTGACACCAAATTTGAACAATGTATGCAAACTAATAATTATAAAGAAAAGGAAGAACATAGTGCAGTTGTATAAAAGAACTTTTATTAATGTTTACAAGGAAATCCAATTTTCCTAACAGATGATTATAATCTAAGAACGGTGCATGCCTCCATTTATTTGATGGCATATTTCAGATCAAACTTGAGGGCCTCTATGAAAGGGAATCTAGGCTTTCTTTTCTTATCAGCATAAAATCATTTATGGGTCAGTAAACTGTCTACACTGACCAAAGTCAGAAAATGACTTCTTCAGGGTATTAAAATTTAGTGACAGGCATATACTTACTAACTAGAAGATAGAAGACGCAATCATTCTAGGGCACAAAGTACACCTAATAAGATGATCATTAATGGCACTCCAAAGTTCCAACACAAACAGAACGAAAAAGTGGGGAAAAAGGAGAAATGCCATTGTAAATAGGTTAAATAGACCATTGGAAAATTTGTTCTTTCTTGGAAGAATTAATCTACTGAAAAAACTTCAATGAAATTGTTTCTAACAACAGATCTACTTGCTTCAATGTGCATGCATGCAACACTTTGTTTAGTGATATATCTGATAAAAATATTGCACTTAAAAGGGACAGAGCAGTTGCTTTTGTTTTTGACTCAAAGCTTCACGTTCTCATCCAGAGCTGCTTAGCATAAATTCGCTTGTAGATTCGAACATAAAGTCAAAGCCACAAAGTTGGTCAAGCTACTAATGGATTAATAACCATCTGGTATATTTAGAATGGGTTAATATTGAAAATCAAATTTACTTTGCTTATATTATAAATTATAATGCCATTCTTATTTATCTATTTCTCCTGTATAATTCTAAATTTTTAATATAACAATTAATCGTATTCTATTTTGGTTTAATTATAAATTTATTTTGATTTATAAAAACCATCAAGCATGCCATCAAGCAAGACTTTTAGGATAAAGGAGCAGAAAATACACCAAATGACAATATAGGTTGGCATTTCAAAACACCTGTCCGGTTGTCCCAAGTGCGATAAATGATAATAGATACAATTAAGCCAAAGAAGCGGCGAATTCATATTAAAAATAATGTGTACCTTTATACCAACAATAGCAAGCAAAACAAGGTTATCTTCAGGTAAGACCCAATTACTAAAGCTTTCTTCATCACTAGGAACTGTTTCCTTTTCACACAATCTGTATGCAAGGGCAACACAGCGCAGGCTATTTGCAGCCATTTCATCAATAGTAGCCTTAAAAAATTCCTGCAAAAAGGCAGTTAAAACATAAAAGTTGAAGCATATAATGATATTGAGTCATTAACCATTATTTATGGTTAGAAGGCACAGACGCCTAGCATAAATTTTCTCAAAAAACACAGCTCAAAAAGATATGCAACACTGTTACGGAACATATCAGTTCCCAGGAACTCTTATAAATAATAGGCAACATGACAAATAAAATTACAACAGAAAATCTTTTAATTTTTAAGCAGCAATAATGAAATAGATAGAAGGAATTTAGAAATCATAAACAACTTTAGAAGTCTAGTGCAAATATATAACACTAATACAATTATGTAATATAACAGTGATCACATAGTTTAATTTAATGTATTCAGGAAGGAATCGGTGGCAACAAAGTCCATTTTTCAATCATGCAATAGTAAATTGTAGACTTATTATGCACTAAGCAATTTATTTCTGGTAAGAGGCAACATTTGTTTCATAATGTATTAAACACAAAGGTTTTGTTTCTAATAAGCAATCATTATTTCATAATGCATTTACACATGCTTTCCCTAAATCAATATTAGGTCTGATTATCATCAGATACCTATCAATACAGCAAGGAGTCAACCTACAAATGGTAAATAAGTTAAGAGCTAAAGTTAATTCTGGACATCAAGTGTGCGCATGTGTCTGTGTATTGCACATGAGAAGGAAATTCCCTCAACATATTTTTTCCCCAGAGATCTTTAATAGTGCGCATGCATGTGCTTGTGCATGTGAATATGCATATTCAATGACCTCAACATATTTTTTCCCAAGAGATCTTTTAATAGTGCGCATCCATGTGCTTGTGTATCTGAAGATACATATTCACTAACCTCGTCTTCGTTCATGGATTGCCGGCAACCGTTTGAATCAAGATATTGAGAACATGCCGCTAAAACTATCTCTGCTGCTCCCTTCCAATGTATATGAACTTCATTATCAGCCTGCCACAAAGAAAATAGAAGAGATCATTAATAAATGGCATTGTCCAAATTATTAATATCAACAGTAATGCAAGTTCAAAATATTATGCGAAAATCTTTTTTAATGTTCTGAAACTAAATTCTGATGAAAAGCACTTGAAACTGAGCACTTCAGCAATATTCCCATCAAGTAAAAAGACTTGATCAAGTAAGCATCAAAGCACATAGACAAGTTAAATACTTAGAACAGCTAAGAAATCACCGCTTTCCTATGCAGAAATGGCAAAAATCACATAAGAGATCCATATATCATAGGCCGCAAAATCAGTAGATATTAGCAAAACTGCCACATTGTGCTGTGGCAGGCAAAAACTTTTCATTTTTAAAACACAATGATAAAATGATTTATTCAGTATTTCTTTTAAAATTATGAAAATTCAATAAGAAAATATCTAACAAGCAAAGAAAAGATAAACAAAAGGAAGAGAGAAATCAGAAACAGATCAGAATACTAAAAAATTTCATATTTATGTTCATTTCTTGACATTGGCTTTCTTCTTTTACCTTTTTTCTTTTTCCCTCTTTTATCTTTCTTTTTCTTTTGTCAAAAAATGAAAAGCCAAAACTTTTATCATACACGCAAACATTTTGTTCACCCAACAGAACCACTTTTTCTTCCTAGTAAGAGCCCATTAAACCTATTTTCCATTTTTTCTTCTTTATCCATCCATTCCCGTGACCAAGTGGACCCGATCTGGCTCCTGCCTCCTTCGGCACAGCTAGAGCAAGCTGATTTAGCTCAGCCTATTACAGTTCATCATGGGGGTGCCAGATTATCATACCCCCATAAGACTTCCCTATCCTCTTTGTCCCTCTCTTTTTATCCTCATCTCCTCCCTCTTCCTCCACCTACTGAAACTCCTTCCCCCAGCTCTCTCTCTCTACTGCCTCTCAAGCTTCTGCCGCCCCTTTCACTCTCCTCTCTTCTCTTTCTCTCCCTGTTTTTTCTCTAAATTTTTTAAGGGCTTACTTTTCACTTTTAGTACTACAAATCCCAAAATACAAAATAATGAACCAGCCCATGTTTAGCCAATTCATTTCCCAACCTACCAGCCTAATAAAACAAAAGATAAGCCTGCGTAACCAGCTGAAGTTCTGGACAACAAATGTTCCTAGCATTCACGACCTTATTCCAGTCCAATAATCTAATAACAATACCAATCATAAATTGGAATGAAAATGTTGTCATTTCACAAGATTTAATTGAGTGTTCATACAATGCATTTTATAGTGTTTATGCTAATTCACCCCTATGACAAACAAAGTCATGCTTAAGAAACCTGTCCGTCAAAAGTTTGACCAATTTTATCTTCCTAACAAAAGAAAAAGGGCAAATTGAGGAAATAACTCAGATGCTTCTGTTAAAGGGCTTAAATATATATCAAATGTAAAATACTCATGCACAATCACGTCAAATTCCCAGGAGATGGATCATTAATCTTTTAGAAGGTCATTTGAGTTTTAGCCATAAACAAAAAATGTAATTCTTTTTGTTACTTTTGATAATTGCATTTTAAATCTTTCCAATAAAGTAGCATCACCAAAGTCAGAAATCATCAAGAAGTGAGACCGAAGCCACTACCTTTCGTAATGCAACACCACCTCGCTTCTTCTCAGAGTTGAAGGGGAAAACATGAAGAATAGTGGATTCTGATCTAATTACATCAAATTTCATCCCCAACTGCGATACAATTTTCAAAGTTTAGCATGTACAAAAAAAATATACATCTAAATTAGATGATGGACCAAGCAAAGGGGGCACCTTTATTGCCCAAGAAAGGATAGCTTTTTCTGTGGGAGATCCAGAGATCTCAACATCGCCACCATCCTGGAAAAATGAATTTAACCAATGAGACTTCCAGTGACTTATGAGCAATAAATCTGTAATCAGCAGAGCCAATTGACAAGTCACAAAAGGCTAAAGTCATTTCCTACACAAAACATCTCAGCTTAGACAAAAACTAATATTTTCTCAAGCATGAATAATTATTTATCTTTTGACCTTAGCATAAAGAATTTGATGACAACTAACAGAGCTAATCTTACCTTAGGTAAAAAAACATTCCCTGTACTATTCTGTGCAATTCCTTCACTCAACAGAGACACAACTGATGGGTGCAACTGGGAAGAATCAGCCGGTGGATTTATCTTCTTTTTCCCAACAAAAGCTTCAACAACAGTCATCTGTGATACTAATTAATCAGACTGATATCTAAAGCTTTCAAACAACTGGATTAAAAAATAGAAACTGCTAAAAAATTTTCAAAAAGCCAAACTTATTGGAAAAATCATGCAAAAATTTTTGACCAAATCCTGATGAACAAAACCATGTAATAAGGATGAAAATATGGGATTAAAAAAAAAAAGATAAGAAACAACAAGAAGACTTTGCCAATGATTTAGCCGAAATCATAAGACAGCGTACAAAATTGAGGTGAGAATATATATCATCACTAATATAGAAACTTTTCACATGTAGTGACTGTTTTCATTGAAGAAAATTAATACTAGCCAACATGGGATGAGTTTTAGTAAGTTCAGAGACAAGGATTAAATTTGAGTGAGAATTGGTAGTCAAGAAGTTCCTAGGAGTACTTTCAGCATTTAAGATTGATCATCCACAAGGAGAAACAAACAGGCTATTGAGCATAATGTATGTAAGATTGATCATCCACAAGGAGAAACAAACAGGCTATTGAGCATAATGTATGAATGTCATAACCGGATAACTAAATAGTTGAAAAGAAAGGGAAAATAAACAAAAAGCACAAGATCAACTATGATTAATCATCTTATGTGTTAAGCAATTGCAAAAGCGATAGCAGCAAGATAGTGCATCTGAGAGAAGAATGCTGAATAGTAATGAAAGGAAAATGGAACATGAAACAAAATCTTTCTTAAAAACATAAAGACAGGACCGATTGATGATACAGTAAGAATAGCATTTAGACACATACACCAAAGGCATAAGAAAACAGTAATGTAAGAGTGATTTAATACGCATAGACATAAATCAGGTAGGGGGAACATAAACCAAAGGTTGTGAAAAATAAGGACAGATTAGGTACACTAATGCCTTTCAGAAGTTGTGGCCATAAATAGGGTGGACTGAACAAAATGATTTACTTAGTAGAATCCAAATAGCTAATACTTAAGTTTTACAAAGTTACAATATATTTTAACAACTGGAACTAAGAAGAATATTAGGAAACTAGAAGTTCATATAAGCCCTAACCCTATTTCATTTAATAGAAAGAAAGCAATAATTTTTTTTACACTTTCTGCAGCCCTCCTGTAAGTCTCCTTCTAATGGAAGGAGCCCAACATACTTAAGACATTTCCTCATCAATCAAATGTGAAATAGAAAGCACAAAATCATAGTTGTAATGACAAAAAGAACACAGAACTAACCTCATTCAAAGTCAATGTTCCAGTCTTATCACTGCAAATTGTTGTTGCAGAGCCCATGGTTTCACATGCTGAAAGCCGACGAACCTGTATATCTAAGTCTGTTAAATAAAGATGATATTAAACCGAAATACTTAGATTCCAGAAGCAATCAAAGAATTAAAACATTTAAAAAGTAGAATTAATGAACTTGCCAAAGCTTTATCTGCCATCATCTTCCGCATTGAGTATGCAAGACTGTAAAAGTTCAAGCAGAGGACAGAATCATGAATCAAAGATTAGGAAAAGTACAGGAAAATATACTCAAAAGCATGAGTTTAATTGTTAGTGCAGCAGAAACCAAAAGCTGCGACTTAAACTTACGTCAAGGTAACAGCCAAAGGAAGCCCTTCAGGCACTGCAACAACGACAATTGTAACCTGAACAACTCTAAAGTCAGGAAATCTTGGACTTACTGTAAATAAATATAAAAATATTAACATCATCTTTGCTTCATGGGAATAGCTATTCTGTTCCAGTACTATTTCAGATGGAGTGGTCATTCCCATTTTTGGTTCACTTTATAGCTACAGCTGCTTCAGTCACAAGGTCTGTACCATTCAGTTTTGACAACTATTTCCCACTCACCCATGGTATCAGCTATTACTACTGATTAAGATTAGAAACTATTTTGTTGTTGCTTTTACCCTTAAAAAGAATTTTGAATATTAAGTTTTTTGAAATAGCACAAAGAACATCAGTAGGTGCTAACAATCCACTGCCACTAGTGGCCTGAAAACAAATAAAAAGAAAAACAGCATCCAAATATGATTGTCTAGCTGTGGCAACCCTGCAATGTCACGCCAAGCAGCAAAAACCACATACTTATCTAGCTCTGGCAGCACCGAAGTGGTACACTAATGGCAAGAGTTAGAACTCGCAATACCAAAAAAGCACACCAGGAGACTAGATCTGGCTGCCAGCAGCCAAATCAAGCTCTCCCAGCAATAAAGGTGCGCCAGTCGGCCATGCCAAGCTATGGCCTGTGGCTTCATTGTTAAGGCACGCCTGGGGCTGCAACTGGCTAGTTGCAGCACCAAAATAGTTTTAACTTGTTAAGCGCTAACAAACTGACACTGTTCCTAACTAGATTTTGGCACACAGAGGATAAATAGGTGGAAGGAAAAAATAAGTTGCCTAAAATAAAAAATGAGTAGTTTTAGAATTGCATGTGGAAATATGAATTTTGTAAAAAAAAAAAAAAAAATCCAACAAAAAATGAAACCCAAATCCTCAGTTATAGGAAGTTAAAATAACATTAATATCCTCACTACCAGTTACTATTGCATATTTGTTCTTTTTGGTAATTCACCAAGCTGGTGTCACTTGTGAAACCCCGCCATATAATAGTATAGATATATTTCCATTCTAATAATCCAAACTGTGAAATAAGCCATTCCATTGTATTCTCACTCTATTATATTCCTTGATATTTACTATCTCATTCCCCCTATATACCAAACATGACCTAAGGGACTACAGTGTACTTACTGCAATTGTAAAAATTTTAACAACATCATTAAATGCATCATCAAATTGAGTGCGTCCTTTAATAAATTGTTGAGTTCCATCTGGATCTTTTGTATGCCCGGTGAAGTACCTAGAAACCAATCAAATAGCAAGACTTTAGATGGCATCCAATTCATCTAGATGAAAGTAATAATTTATTGATTATTAACATGCCTGGCCAAAAGAACAGCAAGCACAGAAACAGCTACAGCAAGGCCAACTATGCCTATAAAAGTTGCAACTCCATTCAGGCGTACCTATAGTTTGCTACAACTAATAAGCTTAAGAAGTATCATAAGAATTGTAACTAGGTATTGTTAAGGCACTTTAAGCGGAAACCTGCAAGGGGGTCTCTTCACCAGTATCCTCTGAGATACTTGCCATTAACAATCCCCACTCGGTATTGATTCCAACGCCAGTCACCTACAAATAATTAAGAAATACAACTTTTAAGCGGTTTGAAATGAAAAACTGAACCAGACTAAACTATCCAAGTTATTAAAGAAACATCAATACATTGAAGAAATAGATAATGAAGATCAGGATCTACAGAAAAGTCTATCTATTCTCAAGACAAACTGCCTACTAGAGGGATAAAGGCAATGCTTAGAAACAGATCATCGAGTGCCATATGTCAAGCATACCAAATCAGGTGCTTCAATTCATTGAAATTTTGCTGTTCTTAGCTAAAAAAACAACATTTTGCAATTAATCCTATAAAATTGTCAATTTTCGGCAGACCAAACAAAAAATTTTTGAAATACAACAAAAATATCATTTTACCAGTACATACAAAAACAATCAAAATCTAGTTGCCAATAATAAAGCAATACTAACACTCTCTCTCAAACTGCTACATACAAGAATCATATCGGATAATAATTGAAAAATAAATGATAATTTGAGATAAAAGATAAAAAGAACCATTATCTCATATCAAAAACCAGCTTTCATAGCATCTCTCTAAAACGCACCCAATATGATAGACAGATCAAGCAACAATTAGAAAAATAAGTGCAGCCAAAGAAAAGCACAAACCAATTCCTACTGTTTCACCATAATCTCCATAACATGATTAAAAAGCTTAGTGGAGATGGCAAACGTCATCCTATATAACTAATAAATTACTAGTGATCATCAACATGAATAACATCAGCACCAAGGAAAGAAAAAGAGCAAGATATAATTACCAGCATGGTACCAAAACCATCAGCAACTTTGCAGCCAGACATCAAGAATGGTTCTTTTTTATTCTTGTGAACCTACACAAACCTTGTGCTTAAAAACAAATAAGCCTGAGCATTAGACAAATGCATTACCTAAACAAGAAACTTACAATCTTGCTTTCTCCGGTCATGCTAGATTCATCGATTGCTAGAGAATGACCATTAATTAAGATTCCATCAGCAGGGACCTAACCAAAAGCATCCAACTATTATTTAGTCCAACTGCACATGAATATGAATGCCCTGAAGAAAAGACTGAGAAACACACCTGATCACCTATTTTTAGGGGCACAACATCACCAACAACAAGATCATATATTGAAATCTTCACAGTTCTGCCACCTCTCATAACCTGAAAGGATATTAAAAAAATTAACCAAATTTTAGGGTGCCCATAGAAAGGGATGTCGACATACCACAAGAAGTAACACACACCTCTAGTTGGATATTTCGCTTTTCCTCGTTTAGATTTTGAAACTGAAGAGATTGACGATAATCACTGGTAGCTAGTAAATAATTTAAAGAAATATATATTAGAAAAAGATCATCCTGCGGTATAACAATTACATTTGCTTATGAAACACTAGCATTATGCAAATCAAAGCAAACTTTAAATATAGGATGCTGCGGTGGAACACGGTTTGGATACTAATTGCATGCTATTTACGGAGACTTATCAGATTTGATACCTGTAACCACTATAACAAGAAATACAGCTAAGAAAATGCTGCCCCCATCATACCATCCTTCTTTCAAACCCTACAAAGGACATCAATTAACACAATCAAAAAAACAAAGGAATAATTACAAGGGAAATAAAAGAAGAAATAAGAAAGAGAGAAACAAAGAAAAAGTAAAGCCAATGCAAAGTAGACCAAGAAAACAAACGAAAAGTAATGGTTATTAGTGAGAAAAGCAGGGAAACAAAAATCAACAAAATAATAAATATCAAGTGCTTAGAGTAGGTGCTGTATCTGATAATTATCTGATAATTCATTTGAGTAGAAAGAATTAAAATAGATTTCTTCACTATGGAACCTGTGAACTAAGAATATACCCATGTCAAAAAAACGTGCAATGATATCCATATGCACTAGAATGATTTTTTAAAAACATAGTGCCAATATGCTTTACACAAAACTCATAATACTTTCCATCCCGGGAGATGCAAATTTCCATATATAGAGAATTCAGAACATTGCAATTCGTTCAAAGCATTACATGAAGTAGATCAAAGATATGATTATAAAATAATTCATAAGACTCAGTACCTAGTCATGACAAAAGGAATAATATAATTAGTAGAAATTTCGAACAGCAAAGAAAAAGGGGGAGTGATCAACATAGCAAGGATACTATTGCCCAACATGCAAAATTTACACTATGTTGGATTGCATTTTCAAAGGAAAGGAAAGGATGCATCATTCCCCTGTTTAGCCAGTCAACATGAAGAAAGGACAGTAAAGGATTATTAAAATTTTTGTTTGGTTAAGAAGCAGAAAGGAAATTAAAGGGTACATTATTAAAAGGGTTTTTTCTATTATAATAGCAAACTTTTTCTATTATTATAATAAACTTTTTTTATTGTTATAATAAGACTTTTTTCAATTATTATAATAAACTTTTTATTAAAATAAAACTTTTTTCTATTAATAATAAAAGGGTACATTATAATAAACTCTTTTCTACTATACCCCTTTCTATAGAGCTTTTCATGAAAAATATGATTGGCTTTAAAATTAATCACAAAATTAAGTACCGATAACATTACTATTAATAATTTATCGTTGCTTCTAACAAAAATATACTATTATTTATTGCTAAAAAATTTATACAACACTTAAATAACACATGCACAATAAAAAACCCATACCTAAATCTGAAAAAATAATACATAAAAATTTCCAATACATGCCATTAAGATACATAAAATACAAAGTGGATGTCATAATGACACGGATGCCCCGAATGCTTAATTTCTAGTCAAGAAGGCATAGTTTAGGGCACGTTGGAGCATTACTAATGCTCTCAAAAAAAAAAAAAAAAATGAAAAAGGCAGTAAGGACATAATAGTCATTTCAAGCTTTTAAAAGAATTAAACCCTTCCCTTCCTTTTTTCCTCCAATTTGGGGAATTTAAAATGAGAGTTTTAAAGCAAACAAAGGTCCCATTTTTCAATTCCCAAATTGGGGGAAAGGAAGGTAAAGGAAAGGAAACAGAGGGTTATTAAGCACCCTTCGCTTTCCCTTTAATTCAAGTGCAACCCAAACGAAGGAAAAGTTTCCAACATACTGTTAGTAAATTCAACGCGAAGAAGAAGAGTTTTACCTCTGTCTTTATCCCCAACCCCAGTGACACAGCAGCTGCTATAATCAATATGATAAGGGTCAAATCCTGCCATGCCTCCCAAAGGAACATCTATGAAATAGCATAGGTATCAATATCAGTAACCAATACAATTTCTACCATAATTGCAAGTATAGAAAGAATGAGGACAAAGAAACAAATAATGTACCCAAAAACTTCGCCCCTTTTTCTGTGGATATGTATTTGATCCAAATGCATTCCTCCGGTTTGACAAATCAGCCTCATCACCATTAATTCCTTTCTCTAAATTTGTCCTCAACATACTAGACAACCCTTTAACCTGATGAAGGAATCCACCATCAATAACAACCGTTAACAATAAACAAAACATCAAGTAAAATAAGGAAAACTACATTCATAGGTTACTTACCCCACCATATTGTTGAAGAGCAGATAACTTATGATCCCGGGTCATTGAAGCAAGTTGTTCTAGTCCAATTCCATAATCATCACTAGCAACTGGTGATGCAACTGGTGCACCTGACACTGAAATTGCAAGGTCCACATTATATTTCAACTATTTACCAAAATTGGATATTGGAGCGAAAGCATAAGCAAAGAAATTCCTCAAGAATAAAATTGTGAGAAAAACTATAGCTATATATTTTGGTAAAGCGGCATACCAATTTGATTTTCCCCAGCCAATTTGAAGAGCAATGCTGCCTGGAGCAACAAGCAGACGTCAATTGGACTTTAGTGAAATAAAAATATCCAAGTGGGATGTTGATTAAAATATTTAACATTACTCTTATGACTTGCGCATGAGCTCTAATCATCCGCTTTCTTTGCTCTTTTTCTTCTTCCTTTCTCAAGTCCAATGTGTAGCGAAATCGACGGGAAGCATTTAGCACAAGCGCCGCTTGCTATAAAGCAAAAATAAATAAATTAGTCCGAGCTCCCAGAAAAATAAGAGTCCCCACTCCTCATCTACCCAAAGACCACAGATGCACAAACAATTAGTGCATAACAAGAAGGGGGGGTAAAAAACAACCATGAATTGAACATGGGACACTGAATGAAAAGCTAGATGAAATTTGCAATGCTTGGCTATAAAGCCATGAATTCTTTTTGTAGGTAAAATGGATATGGGATCCATAATCAATTAAAAATTTAAAAAAAAAATGTCAATAAGATCCACCTAAATGAAAAGTTCTGAAGAATATGTAACCAAAAGATCATCAGCAGGATTAGTGCTACCTCCCATTTCCATAAATACCAAACAATATGGCCAAAACTAATATTTCATAGCATAAAGTAATTTACAATAACGATAATAAAAAAAACACAAATATCATTGAGCTCCATGACATGCATGATACAACTGGTTGATGATTCACAAGGACGATGTTAAACGAGGCATTTGCAGATATTATACCTTCATATAATCAAATCAACCAAATAAACCTGAAATTAACCATACCCTGTTTTTGGGAATAAGCAGGTAGATATTGATAGATTTCAAGGAACACAACTACAATATTATAAGAAGACCCATCACTGCAAGTACGAGATATGGCCCCTTCCAAGGATCTGTGCATCAACCAAACCAAAAGCACCGAACTCAACCCAAATAAATAAAAATTATACCCCATAAGAAAATCCGAATGTGACAGAGAATCACCAACTCAAAAACATTGCACTTTCTAAGAAATACCAACAACTTACAAGGAAAATGAAGATCATCAGAAAAAACTGATTGCAATGGATTAGTAAAGAATCCAGACAATGAGGGTTGCTCTTTTGCTAGCAACATCAGTCATAACTTAAAACATAAAAAATTAGGAATGTAATCATAACATCCCTAAGACTTGCAGATAGCCTATTTTTTTTCTTATGCATCGGTGTGGATAGCTCGTAGACCTAATGCTGGTAGTTTTCTCTCAGCTGGGAGGAGTGCGTTCACTCACACTATAGTGGCAAAGAGTTTCCCTACCTTTTTAATTCTCCTTGGCTTCCCCTTCTTCCCTTGAGCATCCCTTTTCACCCCTAGAAATAAAGGTCCTTCTCTTTCCATCGGATGCATAGAATGAATGGTTTGTATGAAGGCTAGTCTCTTGATCATTAGCTCAATTTCTTTTCGTTGGCCTTTTGCCCTTGATAACGAGTCCATTCACCCCAACAGTTCAATACCCTCTTCAATGAATAAAAAATTCTTTGTATCTGCCATAGACATATGGAAAATAAGGTAATTGGGCAGTCTCTTTTGCTTTGTGGATGTGCCTTCTTTGCCAATCACTTATGAATTATTAAGAATAGCACTCTATCACAAGGCCAGGGAACATTCTACCCACCCAGAGGGGGCTAACAATAAATGGCAACAACTGATAACTGCCCCAACTTGCAAGATTATTTAAGTGTATTGACTTGATGATAGGGATGAAACTGAAGCAATATTGACAACAAGAACTTATCAGAATTGTTGCATAAAATTCTTGGGTCTCCAACACCATAAAGATTCCGGAGCTCCCCAGCAATATATTGAAAGGCCTTCTAGGACTACAACGCCTCTGGCTCGTAGCATACTGACTTCAATACCAACACCCTCCATCAAGCCTAATATGTCACATGGGATTCATTGCCTTCCTAAGAAATGCCCTCAGTCATTGCTATTATCTTTTCAGGTTTATTTCATCTTTGAGAAGCAAGGTATTTCTAACACAACTTACACAGCGTAGGAGCTCATTCTCTTGATCGATAACTCATAAAGAAAGAAACACTATTACAAGTACACCTTGCTTGTCTCCCATTCAAAATAAAAATCAAATATTAACTTAGCTGCCAAACATAGCAAAGCTAAAACCCCAAAAGGTGATCTTTTCATTTCAGTTCTAGAAGCACTTCTTGCATTGAGTTCATTGAGTACCTTATTCACGACAAAACCTTGCAGCATCAAGTTTCAACTTCCAACCGCATAATCAGTTTTAGTAACCCCAGAAGACTCAACAAACATGTTTGGAGATAAGCTTTAGCTTTGGAAACTTACTTCAAAACAAATTAACGTAAAATTTACAACCTTATGATTGCAAACCAAATCCAAAAAGGGAAAAATTGAAACTAAATTACAAGCAGCATCCCCACTGTAAAGCTGTAAAGCTAGCTTGCCAACTACATAGTTTGGAGGGAAAGAAGCACTGAATGGCATGGGAAACCCATCAATCTGTCTGTATCCTGTTTGCAGCAATGCTTTTGCAGGATTTTTATCTTTGTAACAGGGCATTATGCTTTCTTCGGATAATTGATAGGGCAATCATCCAGAAAAGGAGAAGACCTAACCGTAAAGCAACCACTTTTCAGACTGATCATTAGTGCAATTGGAGAACAGCTGCTCAGTACAATGATTGATGCAAGAATGAAGCATGATAACAAGAAAACAGCCAATGTTTCACCCATAATTCAGTTCAGTTCATTCTGGCTGCTCATATATTTATAACATGAAGGCACCTTGTGCAAAAGTTTCACACAAAAGACAAATACCAGACATAAGACATCCTCCGTTCTGATGTTGGTCAAAGCAAGCATTTAAATAAGATGTAGAAATTCGCAATGTGATCATTCCAAGCTTGCATTTAAAAATTGCATCCATCACTAAACAATCCCCCTCCCCATTGCAATCAGTAACAAGAGAAAAAAAAAGAAAAATAGCTTAAATACACAATTGAAAATGAAATTCATTTAATTACTACTAGATCCTATTTAGTTATTTTACAATTACAATTTGAGGAGAAAAAAAGAATCATACAGATACAGAAGGAGAAAAAGGGATTACCCTCCAGCGCTTGAGAGTCTCGAAGGGAGCATTCTTGGTGTGAGCAATGTCGAAGGGATCGGAAGAGTCAACATCAGGATCAAGGTGACTGTCAAGATCATGATTGTCCTTGGAATGGCCAGCCTCCATGTCACCGAGGTGGAGGAGACCATTCCCTGATGAAGTACTACTCATGTTGACGACGGCAATTCACAATTCACCAGGAAACAAAAGAACTGTCGCAAGGGAGATGGCACACCCGCAGGAAACAACGGCACAATCGCCTTACACAGAGGTGGCCACCTCAAATACAGAAGGAAGCCTAGAGTTCTCAGAATCAAACCACAAACATTTATAGATTATTTTAATTATTCTTATTTTCAATTTCCAAAGTACGGGGAAAAAAAAAGAAAAAGAAAATCGAACACCACCAAACCGTAAGAAGCCATGAATGAATGAGTATTGAAAGGGAATCCAGAAAAAGCGGAGGATTTCGTTACTACTACTAATCTGTCGAAATAACAGAAAATGCCTAATTCTGTACGCTTTGGAAATCGCAGATTCCGGAAGATAGCTCAGCAGCAGCAGTATAACAATTTTTCTTCTTTATTTTGTGTGGACAATTTGATTTTCGATTTTTTTTGTGTGGGTGGGGGTGAGGCAAGGAATAAAACACCGGGTAATGGAAGAAAAACAGAATAAAAATAAAAATCAAAGACAGTTATATGGCGTCAGATAGTTAGATAGTTAGGTTTACCAGAAAAGCAGGGAGAAATCCCACCGATGGCTTGGTTTATGATCGAAACGACGGCAAGGGATTTGCGTTGATTTCCCATATGAGTCATCGCCCTGACTGAGACTCTTCTTTTTTAAAAATTAAAAGTTCCAAAAGGAAGTTTCTGCGAAATTTCCCATCTTTGACCTAGAGCCAAACCTTAGGCCAAGCCTGTCAGTGAGTGGTACAACACAAGTTACAACTTTAACGCGAGTTTGACAGCTCACGCGCACTCATATATATATATATATATATATATATATATATGACGTAAAAATTAATTAAGATAAACTATCAGATTTAAGTTTAAATATTAATTTAAACCGATAAATTCATATTTAAATTTTAAATTTTAAATTTAAATTTTTTATATATTTATATATTAATTTTGATTATTTTATTTATTTTTAACATACCATTTTATTTTTTAAAAATAAAATATATAGAGTCTTTATTATCAAATTTATATTAATATATAAAGTTTATTTTACATACAAATTATATTAAGATAATATAAAGGTCCTTATTGATAATGTTAATATAAAATGAAAAGAATGAAGGTAATGAAATTTGACGTAAATTTTAATTTTTTTATGTGTAATAAATTTATTTATTTTTTAAAATTATTAAAATATTATATGATAAAAATAAAATAATTTAATGTAAATTTTAATTTTTTTATTAATCAAATAAATTTATTTAATAAAAATTTTTTAATAAAATTAAAAATTTTACTTAGATAAATCCTATTAATGTAAAAAAATTACAATAGCCATGCAGATAAAAAAAAATTTCATATTTATACTTTTATATATAAGAGTATTTATTGTCACATATCTCATACATGAATAATATCATTTAATTTATTTTCAAAAATATGTAGTTATATATTTTATAATAATTAAAATTAATAAATGCATAAATATGTGAAAGCTTTTTCTATATTCAGATATATAATTTTTTATTTTTTATTTTAATCTAAAATTAAAATTTATAAAAAATCAAAAAATCAAAATTTAACGTCTTATTTTGATCAAATAAATTTATTTATATTTTAATATTAATAAAAATATTAAAACTCTAAAAATAAAGTAATTTAATGAAAGATTTATCACTTTTATTTTTCCTTAAATAAATATATTTAATTAAAGAATTTTAAGGAAATTAAAATTCTTAATTATAAATTAAAGAAATATTATTAATAATAAAAAATATTTGCAATGACAATTTAGAAATATAGTTAATACTTATAACTATTTTTATTAGTTCAAAAGATTATTCATATTCATGCTTTTATGTATATTATAGATTATAAATAATTGGAGGTGTCCATAAGTCGGTTCAATTCTCAGTTTTAAAAAATGTAAAATTTTTATCTAAATTTATTATCGATCTATCTGTCCATTTTATCCATATTTATTATTTATAAATAATAAAATTAAAAATATTTTTATATTAATATATATTTTTTTATAATTAAATTTAAATAAAATATTTTTAATTATTAAATATTAATTAAGATCAAATTGAAGTCTAGTTAAAGCAGACCAAATTTAAAAAAAAAATTATCTAAAATCCAACTCCAACAGGCTTGCAAGGCCAGACTCTAGTTACATTATGCATTTGCATTTACTTTTCACCAATTTATAGTAGCTATTTATTATAGTCAATCAGATATACCTATCTGCTTTAAAATAATTAAATTTTGTTTTATACTTTAAAATCAAGTCTAATTTAGATGGTGCTTGATATAATCAAATTCTCGTTAATTAAATTTTTATAAATATTTTTCTTTAGGAAAGTAATTTGGCAGCTAAATTTTTCTACCCAAGACTTTTACTAATTACAAAATCATAAAAAATAAATTAATTTTAAAATTATTTAATTATTATAAACATTTTAATTTAAATACTTGTTAAATATTTAAAACTTATTTTTAATTTAATCGTATATTAATTTTAGATAAATATACTATGTTATTTTTATTTAAAATCAATTAATTATTATTTAAAAATAAATCAATTAAATGATGTGTTTGTTAATAATAAATTAATGTTTTTTAATAATAAATATTTTCGAAAAATGTTGAAAATAATTTGCATTTTTTATAAGGGTAATTTCCTCATGATTTTAATCAACGCTTTCCTATCTTATATATGCTAAACACTATAATTTACTTTCTTAGCAACTATATTGCCAAGAATCATATTCTATTGGAATCTTGACATAAAAAAACACCAAATGCCTCTAATGTTTTTCAATATAAAGGTATTCATGAGTCGGATTATCCTTCTAAGCTCAATGGTATGTCTAATATTGGAAAGGTTTAGACAAAAAAATTAGGTTCGAAAAATGAACTTAGATAAAAAAAATTTAACCCATTTATAAAATGGGCTAAGCCTTAGCTTTCAAGGCACGATCCCAATGTAACCCTTTTTTAATTATATAATTAATATTATCTTTATATTTATATATATTATGTAATTTATATCATATAAAATAAATATATAATAATTAAATGTAAACATTAAAATAAATTAAATTATCAATATCTTGAAACCAAATAAAAGAAAATTAATAAATTAACTAAAGATTAAATTTAAAAAAGTATATATTTTAAATAAATATATAATATGGACGTGTCTAAATAGGTTTAAACTACATATTTGTAAATATGAGCAGGCTTGGGTAAAATTTGAGCTCATATTCAAGTTCGATCGATCTTGAACAAGTTTTTATATCATATTTAGGCCTAACCCAGCCCATAACACCTCTATTTTAATACTATATTTTATTTTTTTCTTATTACATATGAATTAATTATATTATATTTAATTAAATTCGATAATTAGTGTTGTTAATTGTTTTATAAGATATGATACAATGGTTAGAAGATTATTTTTTTTAGATAAACTACTTACAAATTGTATTGAAGTATGATTTCTATAATAATATTTGTTAAGTTTTGCTTCATTTGTTCTTCTTTGTATTAGGCATTTATCTTTGTTTAAGGTACTTCTTATTAGACAAGTTTATTGTTTTTTGTTTCGTGGATGTTATTGCTACTTGTTTTTTGCATTTTTTGTTTTGTTTTGTTCTTAGGTTGCTTTTGGATTTTAAAATTATCATTGATTGAAGATGATTCTTTTCTTTTTGGGTTTTGTTCTTTGATTTGAAATTTTTATTGTTTGGTGTTTCAACTTTTTTGCTCATTTACTTATTTTAAATTATCTTTTGTCTAATTTGTTTGTATTATTGTTTTCCTTTCTCTTAGTCTCATTTGTACATCTAATAATCCTTTTCTATGCTTGGAATTTTTGCTCATAATGTTATGAACTTTTTTTATATTGCTTAGTATAAATATATATATTTTTTGCATTTGTAATGTATGTTCTTATTTGATTACGTGATTTTGCTTAAAATACATTGTTTTTCCTTTTGCTTCTATTTATACAAAAGCTTACAGCAAATGTTGTTCTATTCTTATTTTTGTCTGCTTAATACTACTACTAAATGTCATTTTAGGGAGATATATTCATGAAATATTTAATATATTATTGACGTAATCTATTATTATTATATTGATATGGTGATCTATTTCTAAATAGCTCATGTTTTTTATGTAGATATTCAAACACCATACTAATGAGTTACCACCAACTGCCTCGACTGTAAATAAAAAAGCCACTTGCTGGAATCAAGAGGCCTTAATCTTGACTTCTTGCTAATGGATGAAAAAATTTGTCATACATATGAAATTTATACGAATTGATATATCAAAATTATTAATTTCATCTGATAACCTAAACTTGATTGTTTTATTCATTATTA
>JBBYHM010000003.1:8517441-8529733 GCA_038381775.1 Adansonia rubrostipa | reverse complement strand
AATAAAATAAAATAAAATGATAATAAATATATCTAATATATAAAAAATAATAATGATATTAAAAGTTTAACATAGAAAGGAGACAAGACAGCGTAACCAACGACAAGATGAAATTGTATTTTGCAATATACATCGGCCCGCTTGATTGTCATCTCTAATCGTCGGTGACCGAAACGTAGCGGGGCATGGGCCTAGTTTCCCTTGAAAAAAAGAATATCACGGCCGTGCACTGTAAAAGAGCTACTATAAAATAAAATTATTTTAGCCAGTGAAAAGGCTAAAGAAGGAGAATAAAAAACAAAAAACAAAGAAAAAGAGAGGAAAATGGAGGTTGAGAAATCGCCAGTTTCCACAAAAGAAGACACTGACATCGCGGACGATGACGCTGTTGAAAACCCTGAGAGCACTCGGAAATCCAGTAGCGATTCAGAGTCAAGCGATTCAGAAGACGAAGCGGAGCAGACAGAGCAGCTTCTAACCCTAGAGTCCGAGCTCTCCACCAATCCCTCCAACTACGACGGACATGTCCAGGTAATTAATACTAGTCGTTGTTATTGAAAGGAAAATAAGTAGATTTCCCTACCACTAATGCTACTAGTATTGCATTTAATTTCATTTGATTTCACAGTACATAAAGCTTTTGAGGAGAAGGGTTGAAATAGAGAAGCTACGAGAAGCAAGGGAAAATATGAATGCGTTGTTTCCATTGAGTCCAGCTATGTGGATGGAATGGGCCAAAGACGAAGCTTCTCTACTGAATGATTCCGACTCCGAGGCAGTCGAGAAGCTTTACGAGAGAGGCGTCTCTGAGTATCTGTCTATCCCACTTTGGCTTGAGTACCTAAATTATGTGCTAGAACATGATCCAAAAGTACGTGATTTTTCGGTTGATGGGATTTCAAAGGCAAGAAATCTGTTTGAGCATGCTGTTACTGCTGCTGCTTTGCACGTTGCTCAAGGCTCTCAAATATGGGATGCATACACCCAATTTGAGCAATCTATTTTACAAACTACTGATGAATCCGACATTCAGGTCTCAATATGATACTTTTTACATTAGCGTATAAACTTTTCTGATGAAGGACATGTTTTTGAGCTTGACTACTTATTATCCATCCATCCCTTGTTTAGGCAAAAGAGAAACAGGTCCAGCGCATTCGAAGTATATTTCATCGTCACTTGTCTATTCCCCTTGCTAACTTGAAGTCTACTCTTCTAGCCTACAAGGCATGGGAGGTGGAGCTAGGAAATGCTCTTGATGCTGAATCTGACAGTGCGGATGGGATTCCGTCCCATGTTGCGTCAGCTTACCGAAAGGCAGAGGAGATGTACAATGCTCGTGCTCATCTTGAAGAAAATATTACAAGACAGGATTTATCTGAGTCTGAAAGATATCGACATTTCATGGTATCGTCTAAAATCTCTTTCGTGTGAAAATTCATTCATTAGATGATAACTTTTGTGTGAAAATCTGTTTTCTTCATGTATATTTTAAAACACTTTCTTCCCTTATGAAATTATGCTATTGTAGAGTTTGTTGTAGTATTATTCTGCCTGGTTAAATTGATTAGATAAATCATTTGTTGCAGAGCTACTTAGATTTTGAAAAATCCTCAGGGGATCCAGCCCGAGTCCAGATTCTGTATGAACGTGCCATAACTGACTTTCCTGTATCAAGTGATCTCTGGCTTGATTATACTCGCTATCTCGATAAAACCTTGAAGGTTCTTGGTTTTACTTGCTATTATTCAATTAACCATGGAGGTTCTTTCTTTTACTTGTTATAACTTATAATTGAATTTGCCATATTAACAACTATTATTTTTTTTTTAGGGTGGAAATGTTGTGAAGGTTGTTTATTCCAGGGCTACAAGAAACTGTCCCTGGGTTGGAGAACTTTGGGTTAGATATTTGCTATGTTTGGAGTGTGGGCTTGCTTCTGAGAAAGAGATATCTGCTGTAAGTTGCGGTTAATTTCAGAGATTATTTTCTCCTATTTCTGTTTGGACCACATAACAAATGGTTGTTCGAAGTTTAATCTTTAGTCATCATGGGAGGAAAACTTCGTTTATTTGTTGATGAGTAGAAACTTTGATATCCTGTTTGATACATATAGCTTCTGCATGTAATGACCGAGTTCTTTTCTCTGAGCATTAGGAGGTTTTCTAAAAAGCAGTTAAACTGGGAAAAATGAGTATAATTTATTTTTCTGCTGCTCAAACAGTGCCGTTAGGTTTTACTATGAGCTCTAGAGAATGAAGTGAAAATGGGAAGCGAATTTATCCAGGATTGCCAAAACAACAGTTCAAATTCACAAATTCCCCTTGCCAGCTTCTGCACGTCTTATTTCCTCTACGTTCCCATTGTCAGATAATATGATCTTATTTCCACAGCCAAATTAACTACATACAGTCGCTTTCTCATGGTGGCTTTAGAGCTGTTGATTTTGGCGGTTGGGCTCTTAAAATGATAAGAAGTTTTATAAGTTCTTATTATAATTTCAGGAATTATTTTGAAAAGGAAATTTCCTTTACATGTTGAGATTACTTTGACTGCTTTATGATTCTATTTAAGCCTATTTAATTGAATTTTTTTTCTTAAATTTATTTCAGGTCTATGAGAAGTCCCTGCAATGCACATTTTCAACCCTTGAGGAGGTGTGGTTTTTTGTTTATCTAATCATGTTTTGAATTCTTTTGTTAGTACTCATGCTTTGAATACTTAAATCCTTTTTGTTTGTTGTAGTACCTTGATTTGTTCCTCACCCGCGTAGATGGCTTGAGGCGTAGAATCTTATCAGCTAGAGGAGATGATGAGTTGAACTATTCATTGATTAGGGAAGCTTTTCAGGTTTGTATGTGTACTTTTTCTTCTCCATGTTTAAAATGGCTTGATTAAAGTCAAGTTGATTGAAGGTTATCAAACACATTAGCACTGTGCCTTGTTGACGGTCATTGTAATTGTATGTAAAGACACTTCAGAATTCATAGTTTTCATGCTATATGGGCTAGCAGCAAGTCCATTTTGTATGCTTGAGTTTAACTTTGGGTGGTCTTTCTTTCAGCGAGCAGCAGATTACTTATCACCACACATGAAGAACACTGATGGTTTATTGCGATTGCATGCTTATTGGGCATCCTTAGAGCTTAGATTGGGCAATGGTTTATCTGCAGCTCGTGGTGTTTGGGAGAGTTTGCTTAAAACCTGGTTTGACTATTCAAAGCTTGCATTAGTTAATTCTTTAGTTATTCAGTTATGTGATGTCTCACAGGTTTCATGAACGTGTCTGCCTGTGCAGTGGTTCAATGTTGGAAGCATGGCAAGGTTATATAGCAATGGAAATTGCTTTAGGTCATATAAATGAAGCCAGGGCCATATATAAGAGATGCTACAGCAAAAGATTTAGTGGAACAGGTTCAGAGGTATGTTTTCCATGTTTATTGAAAATATAATTTGCATGATTTGGTTACGTTCAAATGTTTGCGCTTTCTTCAGTTTACTGGCTGTCTTTAAAAAAATAATAAAAAAATTGGAGTATGTCTGTGCAGAAAATCCCTTTTTTTGGGGCAATTTTCTTATCCTTTTCTGTTTCCTATTATTGACTAAAGGGCAAAAGTATGAGAATATTTAAGTTTGCAAAGGAGACATAAAAATTGGAATACCATTAAAATTTAGGCATGTATTATTTTCCCAACGTATTTATTAATTTAACTTGTTTATGTTTGGTAAAAAGTTGTAAGGTGCTTACATAACATGGTAACTTAGGACATTTTTGGGAATTATGCGTCGTTAGGCTTTGGCCTGGGGCTAGAAATTTAGGGATTCTATGCTTCATTGCTAAAGATAGGAAATTAGAGGTAAGATTTAGGTAGAAATTAGGTTTAGATTCAATTGAGAATAAATCTCCTATTAAGTGCCAGAATTGAAAGGAAAAGTCACTGGAAGTTTTGTGCAGCCGGTGAATTAGAAGAAAGGAAGTTTATTGTTTCCCAATGCTGATGCATTGGGCAGTTACCTAGAACATTGTAGCAAGAGAGGGGAATGGGTGAAGGGCAAAAAGAGCCTCCAAGCATCCATTCTTAATAAATTAAAATTCTGATAATTTCATTGATCAAAAGCATAACGAAATATAAAGGCACCTCTTAAATGTCTAGGATCAGGATTTATAGTTGGAAACTTACTATTAAAATTAGTAACCAACATTAACTCCGAGAAAATATATCTATCTCCTACAAACTTCTAGATTGGTACAAGCTAAATGCAAATTAAGCCTAAGGTGCAGGACATATTATAATCTTCTCCCTATGCATGAAATGGCGAGAAATTATGGAGTGAACCCTAAAGTGCTGATACTGATATTTCTTACATAAGAATGATAAAGTTCTTCCTGTGTTACATAGCTTTTAATTGTAACCACAAAGTGGACTATATTACCTTCTGTTCTGTGCCTCCATTGCCAACTCCAAGCGATAATGAAGTTTCACCCTGAAGCCCATGGTGGTTCTCTCTATTTTTGCATATTTTAGAATGTGTTGATGCTCATGGAAACTAGAAAGCGGACGAAATCAGATGTAATAGGTGATTTATGATATCATTTTTCTTTTCCATCATGTGGAAGAGAAAATTTTCTCAATTCAAACCTTGACTCTTTTATCTCTATTTGATTGTATGAATAAAAATGGTTGAATTAGACTTATTTATGCATGTACGTTTACACGTTCAAATATTATGAGATAGAGCTATAATTCATCTTAAGGCCATAGTTTTAATATTCTACTGTGATATGGTTCCCCTTTTTTTTTTTGCGTCTCATGGCTGCCATCTTTTTGAAGCTTAAATTGATTTTGTCCCCTTCAATTGATTTAATTGTTTGCCAGCAACCTGTCTAACTTTTCATATAATCTTATAGATAGTCTTACTACAGTTCTATGATAACTTAGAAATGTTTACTTCTAGTTTGTAAGGTATTCTTTTGGGTTGTACTCCGTCAGAATTATCTTCAATTGCTCCATAAATATGCTGTAAATTAGATGATACATTCCTTCCTAAAAAACAGAATCATTCAGGATATCTGTCATGCTTGGTTGCGCTTTGAGAGGGAATTTGGAACACTGGAAGATCTCAACCATGCTGTGCAAAAGGTACGGCTTTTTACTGTTTTTCCTGTTCTGTTCATATAATGATTCTGCTTCAGATTGTTAACACATTTCCTTGCAAAAGTATGGAATTCCACTTGTAGACGGGTTTAAATAAATAAATATATTTATACGCATACATGACAAAGAAGGAAAACTTATTCTGGAAATTGTCAAGAATTTTATATTTTGGCTAGTAATCTTTCTTATTTAACATCAAAGCTGTCTTAGAAAGAATAGGCATTTTACTTAAAGAAGTACTTATAATTTGTGAAGTAGTCTTGTTTTTTTTTTTTTATTTTCTGAAAAAAAAGGAAGAATACTAGTTTTGGAGTAAAAGTTGAAATCTTAAGTCACCTGCTTTCACCATCAGCTGCCCTACTACCGTCTTAGATGATTATTATATTTATTACCATTTCTAAGGTTGTCAAATTTCCACATCTGTTATCCTGATGAATCTATGGATATAATTTTTTTTATTGCATTTTCTACTCATTGGCTGGGGGGAGATTTGCCACTACGTGTCAGGCGAAAAGAATGTAGATCTGATATACTTTTGTTATGCTATATTTAGTATAATGCTGCAAATCTTGCATTTTAAATAAATTCCCGATTATTTAGTCTTGGAGAAGAATATTTGATTTAGTTTCTTGAGTTTCAGAGGGAAGTTTGAAACATATTTTATCCCTGTTAAACAAAGATACACTGTGCTTTTTAAATTTTTTTACTGGCCTTATTGAGCAAAGTTATTAAATTTGGTTGTGTGTTTTCTGTAGTTCCCTTTTCCTCTTTTAATGGGATGCCAGCCATTGCTGTTTCTTTAATTTTTTTGTAAAATTTGTGAAAGTTTAATCAGTTTGTAATTGAATTCTGCTCATGAAGCTGCATGATTTGTTGATCAAATCTAAGTATTAAAGTACTCTTTCCAATGCCCTTAGGGAGCCTTCTTACATGAATGTAAACAAGGCATTTTAATAATATTTATAACATCCTCTGGTACTTGCTGTATGTTTGAGAAAATTCACAATATTATAGCTTAGTCTGGTTATGTGAAAAATAAAAACCAAGTGCCATCTGGTTGATGAATAGCCCTGGCTGCCTTTAGCTAAGTCAGATATATTTTTTTTTTTGGCCGTTCCATTTCTCAGGTCACTCCTCGTCTTGAGGAGCTTCAATTGTTTAGGTTGCAGCAGGAATCTAAATCTTTTACTGAAGCAACAGATCAAAGAGAGCAGACCCTTAAGAAAACTGCTCGTGAAAAGAGGAAATCAGGGTTGAGTGTGATTGATGAACAGTCTCCAGCTAAGCGGCAGAAAAGTACTTCTCAAAATCAGAAAAAATTGCATGAGAAAGAGAATTCACAAGGGCTGAACTTAGCTGAAGCAAATGAGAGGGAAGAGAAAAAAGGCAAGGCTGAGAAACAAGTAAATGAGCAACAGAAGAAAGACACTTATTCTAGTAAAACCAGATTATATACAGACCAGTGCACTGCATTTGTATCGAATCTTAACGTTAAGGTTAGTAGAAACACTTCGTGCTGTACCTCATTTTTCCCTCTTTTAAAAAAATGGACACAATTTCTTCATATTGTCTACCGTTGGACAAACAGATGGACAAGTTTATTTTTTTGGATAGCAGGCAAAAGATGAAGATCTACAGCAATTCTTTAGTGATGTTGGTGGAGTCACTGCAATTCGAATTCTGCATGATAAGTTCACTGGAATATCAAGGGTCTCTCTCTCTCTCTCTCTCTCTCCCTCCCCCCCCCCCCCCGGGTGTGTGTGCGTGTGCAGACATGCATGTTCCCCCTTCATTATTTTTTTGTTTGTGACTCCACATGCTACAAAAGAAATGAGAAACTGGTTTTATGAGTTGCTGGCTGGATGTCAGTCTGGTGCTCAGGCTGGAATTTCCATATAACAATCTTTCTTGAGTAGTAGTAGATTATATTCGACAGTTTAATCTCTTAAACGAGCATTTTTTGCTGTCTCTTCTGGTAGATTAGTTTTTGGCACATCCACTTTGTGGGTGAAATAATGAACAATTATTTATTTAGATAAATGTTAAATGAAGAAAAAAAAAGATACAGCTACTTGAAAATATAAATAGACTTATTAAGAAAAGAAAACTATTTGAAAATATAAATAGACTTATTAAGAAAAAAAATGTAAAATAGAGAGAAAGTATAACTGTAGCTCATGCACAGTTTTGGAATAGAGAAAGATAGGTGAAAATTTAAGTTTAAAAAGAAGCGGATTTAAACGATGTTTTCAGAGAGTGAAAGACTGAAATATCCTTACTAGTTTATGTTTTTTATTAGATGATTTTATTTTTGTCAATTTCCCAATTGAGCGACACCAACTCTGTCAGGTTTTAGTATTAGCAAAGATAATTTACCACAAGAGGAATATCATGTTTAAACAATCCCAGTATATTGTAGTGTTTTATGTGGATATCATTCTTTGCTAAAGAATGTTATTTCCTATTTTTTTGTGTTTACTTTTGGTATTCACAGCTGATATGCCCCACCAAGATGTCACAAGCATTCAGCATTATTAAGTCTAATGGTTTAACATAGGCAAGATAATGAATAGACTACATTCTCCATGGTTATTTTCAGTACATGTCTAAGGTGGTATTTTGGTAGTCTACTGAAAATTAATATTTTCAATGATATAATTTTTTCAACGTGTTTAAGTCATTTTAGAAGCCACTAGATGGAAGATTTTTAAAAGGTGTTGAGAATCTAAAGTAGTTAGAATTTAATATATTCAGTCAATCTTAGTTAAGGAATTTTTATCATTTAACTCCATAAACCTTATATTCTTTTCTTTTTAGTTATAGTTTCTTTCCCTTTGAACTTTTATTAATTATATCAAACAATTTTTATGTTGCAAATGTCAAAATTTGAGGTAAAATTCTGAGTTTTCTATATATTTCAAAAGTCTCTTAGAGATAATTTATACAAGTTTTATGATTTGCTTCTAACTAGGAAACTAAATCTGCTCATTTAAAAATAAAAAACTACCTCCCATGGTTTTAGGGATTTACACAATTTACAGCTGGTGTATATCTACTACAGCTCATTCTCCTAAAGTCTAGGCATTAATTATGGTCTTCTAGCACTCCTCTTCAGGTTAGAGAATAGGTGTCTTCCATTCCCAGGTTGGAAATCTTCTTCTGAAAGCTTGTTCTGTTTAAACCCTTAGTGAACACATCTGGTAGCTGATCTCCAGTAGACACATAAGATGTGCAGATCAAACCACTGTCTAGCTTTTCTTTTGTAAAATATCTATCTACCTCTTTGTGTTTGGTTCTGTCATGTTGCACTGGGTTGTGTGCAATATTTATTGCTGATTTATTCCCACAATAAAGCTTCATAGGTCCTTTCTCTTCAACCTTTGAAGTCTTTAAGTAGTATTCTTAGCCATAGTAGCTCACATATAACTTGTGCCATTGCTCTAAATTCTGCTTCAGCACTCGATCTGGCTACCACGTTATGTTTCTTGCTTCTCCATGAAACCAGATTGCGCCCAAGGAAAGTATAATACCCTGATGTAGACCTTCTATCCACTGGTGAGCCTACATAGTCAGCGTCTATATAGGCCTCAAGTAGCACACCAGTATTTTCTCCGAAACAGAATTCCTTTTCCAGGGTTAGCTTTCAAATAGTGTAGGATTCTGTAGACTGCCTGTAGGTGCACCTTCCTTGGATTATGCATAAATTGACTAACTACACATACAGCATAAGCTATGTCCAGGCTTGTGTGCGAGAGATAAATCAGCCTGCCACCTAACCTCTGGTACATTTCTCTGTCAACCGTAGGATCCTCTAGTGCTTCTCCAAGTTTATGGTTTGGATCAATAGGTGTATCTGCAGGTTTACAAGCCAATTTTCCTGTTGAGATATAAAAATTCCTTGCTTTGAGTGAGCCACCTTAATTCCTAGGAAATATTTCAGTCTTCCTATCTTTATTTCAAACTCCTTGGTTAGACATTGCTTCAGAAGGTTGTTCATTTGCATCATTGCCAGTAACAATTATATCATCAACATATACTAGTAAGGCTGTCACTTCCCTTTCTTTGAGTGTTTTACAAACAAAGTATTGTCTCCTTGACTTTGTCTATACAGGCATTACCTTAGCAAATCTCCTAAACCAAGCTCTTGGGGATTGTTTAAGACCATAAAATGCCTTTTGTAATTTGCAGATCTTATTGACTTCGAGATTTTCCTCAAGCCTAGGTGGGATCTCCATGTATATTTCTTCCTCCACATCACCATATAGGAATGCATTTTTTACATCATAGTGCTGTAGATCCCAATTAAAGTTTGCTGCCAATGACAATAAGATCCTTATCGTATTCATTTTCGTCACTGGGGCAAAGGTTTCGTGGTAATCTACCCCGTAGATTTTATTGTAACACTTGGCCACCAACCTGGCCTTTATCTTTCAAGTCTTCCATCGGCTCTATATTTCCCAGAAAAGACCCTTTTGCAACCCACTAACTTCTTTCCCTTTGGATCTTTCAGGTTTTGTTTTTCTCCAATGCATCCATTTCCTCTCTCATGGCTTTCCTCCTTTCTTCCTAAAGACAATGCCTCAGTTAGAGTCTTAGGAACAGAGATACTATTTAAACTCATGAGAAAAGTTTTATGGGGTGGTGAAAGTCTGTCAAAGGATACAAAATGGGACAGTGGATATAAGGGATGCATAGTGCATTCTCTTGTTTTTTTTTTTTTTTTTCCTAATTGCAATAGGTAGGTCTAGGTCAGCATTTTCATCCTTAGATAGTATATTTTCGATTTGAGCAGTGGGTTTAGAGATTGTTACCTCATTTCCAGAATTAGGAGCAGAATCTTGCAGATGTGTTGGAGTAGAAACTGGAGCTTTGCCTCTTGAATACACTTGCTCATATCTCCGAGTGTCATAAATAGGCGGTTGTTGTGTGGACAAAGGTAGTCATATCTCCGAGTGTCATAAATAGGGGGTTTTTTTTGGGACAAAGGTAGTGACTTAATCTGATTTTGAGATTCAGCTTGTGGCAGTGACTGGTTTTGGTTTCTGGTATGTCAGTGAGGCTGGTTTTAGGTTCAGCTTGTGGCAGTGACTGGTTTTGATTTCTGGTATGTAATTGAGACTTGTTTTGAGGTTCAGCTTGAGGTAAATTAAGAGTAGGTAAAGTAGTAAAAAACAGTCTCTGTCTTTATCTTCCAATGAATCCTCCCCCTGCATGTAAGGCTGGGTAAAATAAGGTTTTTCTTCTTCAAATGTAACATCAGCAATGATAAAAAACTTCTTAGTAGGTGGATGGTAGCATTTGTACCTCTTTTGGGTTGTAGAATACCCAACAAATATGCATTTTATGGCTTTAGGGTCTAACTTTTCCCTATTGTTACTATGCACATGAACGATACCCTTGGGGTGAGGCCACTGGAAGTACTAAGATCCGGGTGGAATTGGGAAAGGACTTTCATTTGTGATTTAGACTCTAAAGACTTAGAGGGTAGTCTATTTATGAGATTAGTGGCTGTTAGGATAGCTTCTCCCCAAAAAGTCTTAGGAACATTTTGTTTAAACAAAAGGGCTTGTGTAGTGGCTAAAAAATGCCCATTGTTTCTCTTGGCAACCCTATTCTGTTGAGGGGTATTAGCACAAGAGGATTCATGAATTATGCCCTCTTCTTCAAAGTAAGGTGTCAGAATCTGATTAAAATAATTCCTGGCATTATCAAATAATTCCTGGATCATGTTAAGAAATTTAGGGAAGATAGAACTCACATCAGATTTGTGTTTAAGTAAATAGATCCAAGTTACCCTAGTGCAATCATCAATAAATGAGACAAACCACCTTGAACCATTCATGTTAGGAACAGTAGATGGACCCCATATGTCAGTGTGGATTAGATAAAAAGGCTTTGAACATTTCTTGTTGCTAGCAGGAAAGGACACACGTTTGTGTTTTGCATACTTACACTCATCACAATGAAAGTCCTTAATATCTAATCCCTCAAACAAGGTAGGAAACATAGTTTTCAAGATTTTAAAGGACGGGTGCTGGTAAAGGTAATGATGGAGCCAAACAACATCTTTATTGGAACCAGACAAAGGAGAAAGAGATTGGCTATCCTTGACACTTTTTGACTTATTTGTTGTTTCAAGATAGTAAAGTCCAGCCCTTTCCTTAGCAACTTCAATCAGCTTCCCTGTATTCTGGTCCTGAAAAACACAAAGAGTTGGGTTAAAAGCAACAGTACAGTTTAGGCGATTAGTAATTTTCTAAATAGAGACTAGATTGGTAGAAAGCTTAGGAACATGGAGCACATTCTCAAGAGTAATCTGAGGATTAATTTGGATGTCCTCTAGACCCGCCGTGGTGGTGAGGGACCCATCAACTACAAGAATCTTCCTATTACTAGGACAAGGGGTGTAATTCTGAAATTTTAAAGAGGAGTTGATCATATGATCTGTGGCTCCTGAATCAATGATCCAGGAGTCTATGATGACTCTATCCTCTATCCAAGGCACATAGTCCGTAAGAAAGGATAGGTTTACCTGAGAGTGCTAGGGAACATGTGTCGCTTGCTTTGGACCTGCTCAAGGACCCTAACAGTTCTCTTGAGTTTTTCAATCTGTTCTTTACTGAATTCTTCCTGTTCTAGAGTTATTTCAGAATCTGTCAAGGTTAAGTGAACCTGACTTTGATCTTTCTTCTGTCCTTTGTATCCCCATTCCTGGCTTGTGGTAGTAGGCTTACCATTTAGTTTCTAGCACTTTTCTCTAGTATGTCTAGGCTTCTTGCAATAAGCGCACTTAGAAGGTATCTTAGTCTTAGCCATTTTCCTTTAGGATAGGACGAAATGGGTTTAGGCTATTAAGGCCAAGGGAGTGCTTGGAAACAATGGCGATTAAGGCCAAAGAAAAAAAATAAAGAGAAATGGCTGTTAAGGCCAGAAAAGAAAAAAAATATATGTCCCAGAATTTTTACAGCTCTGATACTATGTCAAAGTTTGAGGTAAAATCTGAGTTTTCTGTATATTTCAAAAGTCTCTTAGAGGCATAAACTTCTAACTAGGAAACTAAATCTGCTAATTTAAAAATAAATAACTACCTCCTGTGATTTGAGAGATTTACACATAAGTTACAGCTAGTATATATA
>JBBYHM010000003.1:8499369-8517341 GCA_038381775.1 Adansonia rubrostipa | reverse complement strand
GAAGTCTGGCAGTAATTATGGTCTTCTAACAGCAAATTTGTAGGTAAATTTCAGAACTTAAGTTTAGCGCTTATTCTTTAGATGTTGAGTTAATGGAGAAATTTAACAAAAATGCCAAAGGTATAGGTCTGTATTTCCTAATTTGGGTCAAAATCAACATACTGCATGAATTTTAAGTTATATATCAGTCATCTGATCACATAGTGATGCTTCATACCTTTTATTGGATTTTGAAGGGACTGGCATATGTGGATTTTAAGGATGAGGAACACCTTGCTGCAGCTTTAGCAAAGAATAAGCAAATGTTGCTTGGAAAGAAGTTGAGTGTTGCACGGTCAAATCCAAAGCAAGGCAAGAGAGAATCTGCTGCTTTTACTGCACCTGGTGGACATGGTAAGCTAAGCGATATGTTATAATTTCTCTTTTGCCTTTGCTCTCCTCTGGCCTCTTTCTTCCTCCTCTTTCTACTGTCTCTATATCTCCATGCTCACTTACTCTTGCTTATGCAATGATGCATGTACCTTCACAAGCTATTGCAGTAGATGCCTAACTTATTAAAATGCATCACAAACTTTCTCTATATGCAATGTGTCATGTGCATGAACATTTAAATTTGAAATGGAATAGTTCAGCCCTGCATGCGAAGGATTGGGAAAGAAAATGTCTAGGAGGAATAATATGCTAAGAACAAGCATGTGCAGGGCTGGAAGTGAAGCATGTTATTGCATGTCTTACTCATCTTAAGCTGATTTCAGCCAGCAAGTTTCTGTCTTTTGAATGTTATTATTTACAATGGGAGGGATTAACTTCCTAGTATTTCTTTTTATCGTGTTCATGTGCCATTCTTTTTCTGCCCTTTTTCATTTTCTTTGTTGAGGACAAAGGGGGGTGTGTTTGATATTTAATAGAAAAAATTTTTTTTGAGCTATTGTAGTAACTCTTTCTCATGTTTGAAAGATGGGAGGTTTTTTTTATTTTTTATTTTTTAAATATAGTTCTTGTAAGTGACAGACAAGTTTGCTGCTAGGTTGGCTGCAAATGAGACAAGCCTTTCTGTGAGCTTGGTTGCACACTTGCATTAATGAGTTCAGGATCAGGCCTGATGAAACCATAAGCATATAATAAATATATGAAATATAACTAGATATATAATTTATGTGCTATTTCATTAGACATTTGTGAAATTATGTTTTACTTTTCCCCCATGAACATAAGACCACCACAATTCTTTATTGTAACGAAAATGATTGCCCATCTCTATACTTTGCTCCTTCTTGGTTACTGCTCTCTTAAAAAAAATTTATAATTAGGCTAAAGTACTGAATATTGAAATATTTCACTTTTCTTAAATAAGTCACTATTTTTCTATTTTACCCAAATAAGCCCTCATCCTAAAATTTGTACCTAGAGAAGTTCTTATGTCAAGGAAAAAATGTCACGTGTATCATGTGACATTAATTGTCATTAAACCCATCTGAGAAGTGGAAGTTAATGTGGCTTTTTTGAAGTGACAAAATTGGCTGAGTGAAAAAATATTTTGCCTGAGACGTTGAATGCAAATTGACATGTCAGAAAATCATGTCATCTTCCATAAGTGCATAAGATGCCAGTTGGCCATAAGCCTAACAGTTATTAAGCTAAGGTGATATGTTTCTGTTAACATAAGGACTTGGTAAAAATCATAGGATAGCGGCTTTTCTGAGAAATTTGAGATAGGGCTAATTTTGTATTTTTGCCTTATAATTACGAGCGTTTAACCGGTATTTAAGTCTTATGAAGCTAAGCTTGACTTATGCTGCTTTAGTCGACTAAGTTTTCTTAATGAGGTTTATTTCAAATTGGTGGAGCACAAACTCAATTAACAGATGGTACTCAAGCTTGAATTACTTAAGTTCTTTCTGCTCAAGTATTAGGTGGATGGAGTTCTAAGGGGCTTCCAGAACAATTGGACTAATTGCTTCCCAGTTATATGGCAATAAGTTTCCGAGAAGAGAAAAGAAAAAGAACCTTACACATTGTTATTTCTATTGCACACATTTTAGACTCTTTATGTATCTTTTTTTTTTTAAATAAAAAAAATTGATTTGTATTGTGTAGCTGATGTGACACAATGAGGATGTCGAGGAGGTTAGGCTTGATATCAATTTTCAAATCTGAATTCTTTAGGAAAAAAAGAAATATTGAATGAATATAAGAGAACAATACGAGAAAAATCCCAAGTTTCATATAAATTAAAAGTATCAAATGTAACCTGAAATCTCTAAAATTTAGCCTTGTAAGTACAACGAAGTAACAGAATAAAATCTTGAGTTGATTTCTCGATTAGCTTCTTTGCATTCTGCATAAGTAGCATGGGATGAATATGTAAAAGTATGTTTCTATTGTTGTTATTATTTTTTAATTCTTTGTGGTTCCACAGTTTAAATTTTCGTGGCATGTCTAATTCACACTCCTTTCAAAGTAGTCCAAAAGGAAGGTTTTTCAACTTGTGCAGTTAGGGCTAAGTTCTTCCATCCTTTTGATAAAGTGGGAGCTTACTTTGTCATCAGAATTCATTTGCATGCATTTGAGGTTATATATGTTTTAAAACATGCACTTCTCAATAGACCGGTGTGGAAAAGCATGCCAGACCTTTTTTGTACGTATTGGCTCTTTTCCATGCTAAGCTGTAGTATTAAGTCTAATTGCTTTAAAATGTATATGTTTATCACATTTGCATTTGTTTTCTCTTCCTTTGTTTTTGTTTGATCCTGATCGTATTTATATGCATGTATGAATGTATGTATGCTTTTTTTGTGATTTTATTTATCCCTTTTACTTTATAGCTTGCTTGTTTAGTCTCTCTTCGTATGTCCCTAAACTGAAATTGCAGAAGATACTAGCAACCAAAGTGGAACTCAAGGGAGATCTGCATCTAAAGAATATGTTGAAAGCTCAAAGGGATCCTCTGTTCGTAAGCGTGTTGAGAGCATTCAACTGAAGGGGAAGAACACATTTGCGGTGCCAAGAAATGTTAAACCACTTGGATGGACTAGTAACAAGCCGGGAAGCAACAAAGAGGAAGAAGAGAAACCAAAATCGAATGATGAGTTCAGGAAAATGTTTATGAAAAGCTGAAGTTGGTTTTTTCTCAAGTTACGGATTAAGAAGATGGTCAAAAATGTTATGAGTAGCAAAATTCCAAATTAGTTGTGGTTTTTAGTAAAAACCCATTTAGGGTGGACTGCTAACACACTATATGAGCTGCTGTTACCTTATAATTGGCAGGGAATGGATGGTTTTTTTTGTTATAGGGGAGCAAGCTGAAGCTATTGCTATGACAACTGGTAATGGTATCCTTAAGAATGGCAAACGATACATCCATCTCTCCTTATAACTTCAAATTACGCCTATTCCTTTCCTTTAGTAGCAAGTATGTCATTATTATTATTATTATTATTAGGTTTTGATTTTAGGCCTACGGTTTTATCCTTGGGTCTAATAACCCTTTTCTAATTTGAGGACTTTTTGACCTAGTAGTTACAAGATTGTCAGTGAGGCATGTAGATTTCTTGGCCTAGTGGTTCCCTGTCCCTAGTATCAAGTACCCAAAAGAAAAAAAAAAGAAAAAAGGAATGCTCTTAAGAGGTGGGAAAATAAGTTCAACAAGAGAATCCGTTCTTACTGATTTGAGATTGAATTCAATCTGATTGGAATTCATTATTTAAAAAAAAATAAAAAATCAAAGATCAAAATTCGAATAAAATTTCTTTACTTGATGCAAACATGCAATTTTATGATCATACGTGCGGGCTTCGTAGTGTCCCGCTTGCATTTAAATAAAATTCTGGTTGGTTAATATTGTGGGGTGGTATTTCGATCATTAAGCATGAATGAGCAAGGAGACCAATTTATGACAATTCATATCAACATATGATACAAGCTAAATAAAACATAACCAAAAACAAAGGAGTTTTTAATTTTTTAAAAGCAAGGATAGGGTAGAATGGGGCAGTTTCATATATGTTTGCTTCGATTCATCTTTTAAATTATTATTTTACCCTAAAGTATTTTATATTTTCTTTTATATTTTTATTATATCTTAAATATATATATATATATATTAAAATCATATATACTAATATTTTGTGAATTATATATTCAAAAATTATTCATGAATAAATTATAATATATTCTTGCAATATTAAATTAAAAATATCTATTGAGGTTAGGGTTTTCATCATTCATATAAGAACGGAGCATAAGTAGAAACGACAATTCTCAACTCTATCTCGCTCCATTGCCATCCGACCTAAGTAATTTGGGTAATATGGCATAATACGTAAAAAAAAGAAGAAGAAGCCTAATTATAATATAATCCTACAAGACACAGCAAAATTACCCAAAAAAAGAAAAAAAAAATCCGCCCACCTTAAATTCCTGTGGGCTCATTCGAGCTCAAACTCCAGCTTCGGAAGGCTGAGGCTTAAAAAAAATTTAGTATTCTCGAAAGAATTTTACACATGAGAGACAAGTGAGTACAAAATGTTTTTCTCTTTTTCTTTTTTTTAAGGTTTTCAAAATGTTCTCGGAAGTCAAAAATGAGAAATGGGAAGGTATTATATGGGAGGCGAAATAGAATGGACGGTTAAGATTTCAAGTCATGAACAGGCTTCGATCAAAAGAAAATTTTGACATTTATATCAATATCAAATCTTCTAATTATCGTATTTCTATATAAATGGTCAACTAATTTAAGAAAATCTAAAGAAATTCGAAAATGCCTGAAAGTGTTCCAACACTTGGGAATGTCTATCGCCATTCTTTCACCGTATATCTCGAAAAAGATCAAGTGTACGGCGTAGTGTCGATCGCCATTCTATTTGTAACATCTTTTCATATTAATTTTGTGAATTTAGAATGTTTTTAACAAACATTCTAAAATTCATTATATTTTATCAAATTAACCTAAGGTAAGAACAAAAGAGATATACCTATTCATTACCATTTTGATCGGTGAATTTTTTTTTAAGTTTAGATTACTTATTTACCTTCACAGTCTAAAATCAATTTATTAGGACACTTTTTATTTAAATTTGTTAAGATGAAATCAAAGTATGACAATTCTAATATAAGATAATTTAATAACACAAGTCTATGGACCAATCATACAACTAATATATGAAAATATTTTTATAAATACTTGAGTGAGATGCTAAGTGGAGATCTCATGGCTTGCTATATTTAATGAACTTGCATATCTAGCAAGTATTCACATTCTATTCTTAAATATTCTTATCCTTCAACATATAAAATTGGCTACTTATTAGGGTTAATATGTATGGACTTTTGAGTTTTATTGATGTCCTATCTCAACAATCAAATGACCAAAACTATTTTTAAAAACCATCACCTTAATGCATAAAATTTTTGTAATTATAACCCTTTATAATTTCATACCAAAGCCTCTATCTAATTGCAAAGGGATCTAAGGCTATGTTTTCTATCTCAGGTGATCTGTTTCAGTTTCACTGGATGACCTTTTGAATCCAATCACATAAGTTTGTGTTTGGGTAACGTAGTGGATTGCCTTCCACCATGCCCACACCTCTAACTTTCAGCTAGGCCTCTTAAGGTCCATTTTAACTTTCTTCATTTTCTCTGGGCATATTTTCGCGTTATGCACATCTTTATTTATTTTTTACTCTTTTATAGTAATTGGATATTACCATTATTTTTTTTATTTCAATTTTATTTTTTATTTAAAAGTTTTAAAATAATTTTATTAATTCAACATAATAAATAGTTACACTATTTTGCAATAAAGAAATTTATTATGAGCAATATATTAAATAAAATTTATCATTAGATAATAAAAATATAATAAAAATTCTAAGTATTTATTAATACCATAAATATCAGATAATTTTAAATTTCATTTTATACGAATTTTAATCTTCTTTAATGGTCATTTTCTCTTTTCACTCCACTTAATTTTAATTTCATTGTTACACTATATAATTTTATCATTACTGTTATTTTTATTTTCATTGAAATTAATCTCAAGCTCCATAAAAATGGAATCTAAATCAAGACAAAGCTCACATATTTTGATAAGCTTCACAAAATTTTAGTTTTATTTAGCATCTATTCCACCAAGAAATCATTAATTTTTTTTTATTCTTCTTTAGAGCTTAGGGGAAAAAAAACCGAAAACGATTCTATTTTAAGAGGATAGAAAAAATTGAACATAACCATCAATTCAGGATTTTTTAAATTTGGATAACATAAAAACACCAATTTGATTGGGTTTGATTTTCAATTCAAGATGGAATATCAAAATGATTCTAGCCAAAACGATTTTTTTTCTTTTTATTTGTCATTACATAAACATATTTTATTAAAAATTTAAGTAAATAATTTTAAAAATTATTTCTAAATTTCAGGAACTGAAGTTTCGAGATTCAATTTGGATTAATTCGATTTTTGAATTTTTTGGGTTTGATTTTTTCAAATAACCAAAATGATGCAAACAAACAAACTTAAATTTGCTTACTTATAAATAACATAAATAAATTTAACAAAAGTTTACCTTTACAAGTTAAAATGGAAATTGGTTAACTATATTAATTGGATTCGAAGTAAGTGTGGAATAAGAATGTGTCTGATCCAAGTATATTTAATTTTTAAATTTTTTCATACAGTTAAATGATCATACTCTTATATTCATAGTCGAACATATATGTAATATACGAATATTTAAAAAAAATTGAGATAACATAAATGGTGATGTTTTGTGTAAAGGAAAGATGGTAGGAGGAATCAGGAAGGGGACCCTAACAGAAGGCTTCAATTGTTTTGGTCTTATAGCTCGTGTCATGTAATGTCATGCGGATGCGGGGGCTTAAGCATGCGTCTTTTACGTGTTCAAAATTTCATTAACAAATTCCCTTTTCTCTTTTCTCTTTAATCATCTTTCATCATCATTCACGGCTCTCATGCATTTCCATCAATATGTGAAGCTCACACCAAACCCTTTTTCAGTCTCAAAGTTTTTCCCTTTTCCATCAAAATTAACTTAGCTTAATAGATTTGTATCAATAATTCCCTACTCGCTACTTCATGCTGTACCAAATGCTTTTTGTCACTTTCCTCTTACATATTTCTTTCCTACCATTTTACTTTACATTATGCCGCGTCTTCAAATTTCATTGCCAATTCCCTTTTCTCTTTGCTATTTAATCATCCATTGCCATGATTTATTGCTAGATCTGTTCATAGATTGGATTATTTATCTAAATTCAAAAAATTCATTTGATATTTAAAATTATTTGAATAGAAATACGAGACCTAAAATACAAGTTTGAACATAAAAATGAACTTTGTTTGAAAAACAGATCGAACCTTAATTCTACTCTAGCCTGTTAATATTAATAATATATTAAAATTATCTATTAGTAATATTAATAACCAAAGGATTGATTTTTTTATGGGATTGATTCCTAATGCATGAAATTAAATCCAATTTCATTTCAAAAAAAAAATTTATAGGGATCAATCCCTTTTAATTTGATAGTTGTTGAGAATTTTTCTATGTAAAAAAGAATTGATCCCTCTATAAAAGAAATCAATTATTTCTATATAGAAGGTTATGCTAATGTAGACAGTCTTTCTATATTTAGGGTCAGGTTTGAATATACAATGAGATCATATTTCGGATTAAGTTTGAACATATAAGACATATATTCAAGTAAAATCAAACTTGAATAGCCATAAAAATTATTAATATTTTATCCTGATCTAATTGGAATCAACTTAATCAATGGACAAATCTATTCATGACTCTTGCATTTTTATAAATATGCAAAGCTCACACCAACCCCACCTCTCTCTCTCTCTCTCTCTATATATATATATATATGTGTGTGTGTGTGTGTGTGTCTTTCCCTACTCTATCAAATTAACTTAGCTTATAGATTTGTATGAATAATTCCCTACTAGCAATTTCATGCTCTGCTAATTTTTCGTTTCCTTTAGTGCTAACATATTTCTTTCCAACTTTCTTTCATTTTTTAAATTTTTTCTAATAAAATTCCGAATATATGAGAGGTGGTGGTGGGGTAGAGAGCAAAACAGATGGATTGTGTGAAAGGAAAGGTTAATCTTTTTTTAGGGTGTTTGGTTGCTTTGAATCTCATGGCGTTGGAGAATGTTGGGAAGTTGGTGCCTTAATGTGGCTTTTAAGTCAATAAGTCCAGACAAATATTAAAAGTGATGATAACATTTCCAACGGCTACTCCTTTTTATTTTTCTTGCTTTTATGTTCCTAAAAATTCAAAGTTGGAGGCAAAATACTTAATGTAGCAGTGATTCTATCATATGGAAGGGCCCATTGGCAGAAAGTACAGCCTAGCAAATGTCACCACCTATCTTGCAATATTTAATTTGCTAGGAACCATGTTCACATGCTTTAAACTAAAACAAAAGTTTATTTTGAATTTGAAAAAAGAAATAAATAAATAAATTATGCTTTTAAAGTGTCAATTGTAAAATTATTGGTAAGGGTAATTGGAATGGTGGGAAATATCTCCTTTGAGTTTGGCTTCGTCATAAAACTGCATATGATATGTTTCAGCCTTCTTTTGACAGTGGTGGCTATTGAAGAACATGTATAAAATATATTATATATTATTATGTATGATGATTTTATTGGGGGGGGGGGGTGGAAGCTGCTCTTTGCTTGGATAAAAAAATTGCAGAAATCTGTCCACCAGATTGGTGTTACAGTGGTCCATGAGCCATGAACATGAACTACATGTGAAGCAAAGCCTTTCATCTTAATTTCCTATTCTTTATTATGATTCTATTTACTACCTTCATGAAAGCAAAAACAATATACCTGTTGTACTAGGTAATCTCAGAGACACATCACTTTTATTTTATTTTACTTATTATTTAATATGTATAAAAGAAGAAGGAAACTAAAGCTGCTATAATATTATATATATATATGGTTGAAGAAAAGCATTTAAATAGCAATGAGTGCAAAATGAGGTAGCCTGGCTATAGAATGATTGATGCAATTCGAATCCTAACAGTAGAAGAAAAGAAACTTGCATTTCCTGGACATTTGAAGCTTAAGGAACATCAACTCTGAACATCGACATGATCCCTGTTTGGAAGGCCACAAATATATAAGAGAAAATATAAATATAAATATAAAGCAGTAATAAGAAGCTGATGAGTATGAAGTTAGCAAGAATGATCCACACTGCACCTTTGCTGCCTGCTGCTTGTGATTATGGTGGTCACCCTTTTTTCTTATTTCATTGCTTTCATTATTTCTAGCTGCTGCACAAGGAACAATTGATTGACAAATATTTTTCATAAATTTTTAAATAATAGTGATGGTAGAAGGATGTCAAATTGGCTTGAATAAATTTCCTTTTGTTTATGATCATTTAGAACCCAAAATAAGAATAAAAAATGTAGTCTTATTGCTCAATTATGTCAAAAATTGAATTTCAATGATCGAATTAAGAATTGAATACCAAATCACACAATTGTTGACTTAAATATTATTATTTCTTACATATGTATATAGAATCAATTAAGATGAGGATGAAAAAGGAAGAAAGAAAGAAGACAACGTAGCTGATGTGATTTGCAAATGAAGAATAATTGGTACCTTAAAAGGAAGGTTTGGTTACCTAAGACAAGGCATGTAACGCAAAAAGGAGAGGATGATGGGTCATAATTTTAGATTATGAGAAGAAAGTTGGCTGCTTAAAAGTAAATAAAATTATATAATGTGAGGGACAACTTATGTTATGTTGTGTTGATTGAGGACAATCACCCTCTTGGCCTTGTTCACTATATTCTAATAACTAATCTATTATTATTACGTAAAAGTTCTCTGTTTGTTATCCAATAATATTTCTTTAAATTTCTTTACTTTATCTTGCTAAAATATTGCACATAATTAAAGAATATGGGAATTGGTCAGGGTAGGTAGGTATATTCTAATGAAAAAGATGATCACTTCAAGCATTTGTTTATGTTTAATCAAATCTTTGACAATGATAACCAACTTTTTAATAAGAATATATATATATATATATATATATATATATGTAGCAAATGAAAACATGATAACAACATATATTCTCTTTGAACATTTCAAACATTTTATTTATAAATAATTAATTTTTATTAAAAGTGATAATTGATGGTTAATTAATATATTGGTTTCTAATATATTCAAAAAATATTTACTTTTTATAATAATTTTTAAAATTCATCACTTAAAAAGAAAAAAAAAAAGAAAACCCTTAAAGGGATAAAATTTACTTACTGACATGGGCAGGGAATTTGCATAATGAAGCTTGATTATTGAGAGTAATTGTGAGATAATTATAGGAATTAAAGAAGTTGAAGCAAAATTTATCCAATTGGTACCTTAGCTGCTCATCTTATCTTTTAAACTCAAAAAGTTCTTTTAAGACTCAAAGGCATGCAGCAGTAAATGATCCTCACAGAATTTGGGCTGGCAGTGATCGGGATGGATGGATGTATATGTTCCTTCCTCTCTCCTTAAAAGAAAGAAAATTTTGGCTCTCAACTTCCTTGAAAATTGTGATCAAGCTTCTGTCATCAACTGAACATTTATTCTTGTGGACCCTTCAACCTGCCACTACTATATAATTTTATTAACAATTATCATATATATATATATATTAGTTTAACAAAATTAAAAATAATAAATAAAATTATTAAAAATTACATTTAATATAATATAAATAATTGATTTTTTTCTCTCTCAATTCGAAAAATCATAGTCATAAAAATATTTAACCTAAAAAAATATAGTATATTTTATCACAAATTTAAATGCTTGGTTTCTTACTATACATTTTTGTAATTGATGATATTTGTAAAAATATGTGAAACAAAAGGTTACTAATAGTAAATTGTTGGTGTTGACGCATGAAAGTAAAGAAAGAAAAAGCAGCCAACAAATAAAAAGATAAAGTAGGAAAAAGAATTACTAGAAGAAGAAGAGACAAGAGCAGAAGAGAGATAAAAACAAAAAAAAACCCTAAAGAAGGGGATAAAATAAAGTCATGAAAAAAAATGTGGTGGAGTGTGGAATAAAGGGCAAAGGATAAAAAATAAAGAATAAAGTGATTTCAATAATAATTTAATAAAGGTAAATTGTGAAAAAAAAAATAATTAAAAAAAAAGAAACTTTGCATCTCTATATTAATACCCACAGTTTGAAATAAGGTTGTCCCACTTCCAAAAGAATTTTGATTCAACCATCATGCTCTTTCTTTCTTTCTTTCTCTTTCTCTTTTTCTCATTTCCCTTTAGCATTAAAAGTGAATTTAATTAATTTTTATTGTAATGTTATCCACATGATGTTCCAAAATGGATCTCCCACATAAATTCTATAGTAATCACAATCGAAACCATAAGGGTTTGATTAAGGAATGTTTATAAAGGCAAGTTAAGAATTATATAAATGGTTATTTTAATTTTTTTTCACTTAATTTATTATTTTTATTGAATAATATTTTATATGCATATCATTTTAAATCAATGTCTTTAAATATTGATTAATAATTTTCTATTAATAACGATGTTACTTATTTTTTTAAAATATATAAAAATATTATATATTAATAATGAAATAATTTATGTTTTAAGTTGAAAATTTTCTTGTCAAGCTTAAACCAAGTCAAGTCAAGTTTATGTTAGACGAATAATATAATATTTTTTTCGAAGTTATGAAAAAATATTTTTTTAATACTTTCCTTAACGAGTTAATGTCATTAAACCAACACAAAATTTGTTTTAGCCAAAAATAAAAAAGCAGCACACAACTCGATTATAAACAAGATTATTATTATTATTATATATATTTTTATATGTAATTTTAATTTATTTAATCAAATTGATTTTTAAAATTTTGATCTTGCCAAAAAAAAAAAAGCAAAAAAAAAAAAAAAGGATTCTTGGTAATAAATAATTCACATGATAAGCATGGCACTTCCCAACTCCACATTCCAAGTCCATATAGCTCATATTCAGATATCTCCCTTTGCTCCTTTTTCTTTTTAACTAAATAACAAAATGTAATTTAAACCCTAATTTTTCAATGAGGAAATAGTAGAGAAGAAGTATGCTAAATTAAAGAATGATATCATTTTATGCAGCAGTGCCTTTAAAAAAAATAAAAGAAAGAAATCTTCCACATGAACATGGGGAGGGGTATGGGCAAAGCTGTGTGCTTGTGCTTGAATTAATGTTTTACGAAGCAAAGGGTTCAGCTCAGAATCCATTAACACCAAAAGAAACATAGATTTAAACTTTGGTAATTAATTTCTTGGGATCAAACATTTGCTTTCTATTCATAATTTCTTTGGGTTTTTTTTGGTGGCTGTCTGAGGCTAAATATTTCCCTCTCTCATTCACTCCTTTTTGGTCTGTACAGTCTGACACACTGCTCTCTAAATGGCGTAAACTTGATGGCTGATATTGCAAGCAAAGCAATGCAAATAAAGCATCCCCCCACTCTTTTTTGTTTGGGGCTTATTTGTTTTGTTTTTTCCCGTATTTTTTCATATCTTAAAATGACTCTATTCCTCTTTCTCTGTTTTTCTTTTTTTAAATCTGCTTTTCTTTCCTTCTCTCTATAAGCACCTGTTTATAGCGCCTTCAGTAGCAAAACCCAACTCTCAAAGCTCTCTTTTCTTCACCACTTTCTCCTTCACTACCTTTGTTTTTTTATTTATTTCTTAAGTTTAAATCCTCTACTCTCTTTGTTCCATCTAGCCATGTTTTAAGCTCTAGATTGCCATTTTTGATCTCGCATTCCTTGGTCTTTTGATTTATTAATAAAAGGTGTATTACTATAGTGAGTCACAGTGATCTTTCCTCTCCTTGAGCCATCATTTTCTTAAGTTCCAAGGGAAGGGAGACATATTGAGTCAAAACACTTTGCCTTGTTTCTCTCACTTTGGGCGATTGGTGGAGACACAATTTAACCAGTTTACTGGCTTTTACTGCTCTCTATCTGCTCAACAGTGATTCTGAACTTGCTTCTTCCTTTATTTCTCTTCTTTTCCCAGTTGACCTTAGACTTCAAGACAACAGTAAGTAAGATGATGGACATTCAAAGTCTAGGCGGTTGAATTCGTGACTCTTTTCTTTTCTGCCTTTGTCCTTCGGATCATCAAAAGAAATTTGCATTACAGTCTGACAGAACCACACAACTTGCCTCTCTCTCTCTCTCTCTCTCTCCCCATTCCTAAGCTTTTATTTGTAATTTCATAGTGGGTCATCCTTTTCTTTATTAAGTTCTTTTATTTTAATGGGGTTTGGGTTTTCATGAAAGAAGTTTCTTCTCAGACTCAGTGCCAACAATTGATAGGTTATAGTTTTTCTACTGTGGTGCTAGCAGTGGAAGCAAGATTTTAATAAACAAAGTCAGCAAGTTAATTTCTAATCATTTTTGGCCTCTTCTTCCTCTTTTGGTTTCCAAAGTCCAAATACAATAATAAAGCACAAATAAAATATATTACCTATAGCCAGAAATGGAACTTTCCAGTCAAGAAGGGGGGATCCCAATTCCATTGAACAGTTCATATGGTGGGGGACATGGTCATGGTCATGGGCACGGGCACATGATCCATCATGATCCTGCACCCCACAATCATATCATACCTTCCTCAGCACCCCAAATCCTTTCCAATGGCCCCTCCTCCTTGTCCACAAACCTAGATGATCATGTGCCCTACAAGAAAGTGGTAAGGTACAGAGAGTGCCTCAAGAACCATGCAGCCGCCATGGGGGGCAATGCCACCGATGGATGTGGTGAGTTCATGCCCAGTGGTGAGGAGGGTACCATTGAGGCCTTGACTTGCTCAGCCTGTAACTGCCATAGAAACTTCCACAGAAAAGAAATTGAAGGTGAGCCCTCTTCCTGTGACTGTTACCCACTGCATAGTCCACATCTCAGCAGGGTTGGAAGGAAAGTCATCGTAGGTCACCACAAGAGTATCCTACCACCACCTGAGGCTCTCGGGTATCCTACAGGTACACTTATACACTCAAGAGCAGGAGGAGCAGCAGCAACACCCCACCAGATGATAATGTCCTACAACATGGGCTCCCTCCCTTCAGAGTCCGATGAACAGGCCGAGGACGGTGGAGGTGGCATAGTGGGCAGCAGGCCACTCCAGCTAATGAAGAAAAGGTTTAGGACAAAGTTCACCCAGGAACAGAAGGAGAAAATGCTTAATTTTGCAGAGAAAGTCGGGTGGAAAATCCAAAAGCAAGAAGAAGCTGTGGTGCAACAGTTCTGCCAAGAGATTGGAGTTAAAAGAAGAGTCCTCAAGGTGTGGATGCACAACAACAAGCACAATCTAGCCAAGAAAAACCCTTCTAATTCCACCGCCATTGCTACTACTTCTACAACTCCGAATCCTGCCGCATGATGATCATCAAAGTCAACCGCCAAATTAATTATCAGTATCTCTCCTCAGACTTTCTTAGTTTGTGTTTTCAGTTCCAGTATCTAGCTTCTTAATTAGTTAAGCTTATTTCGTTTCATATCGTTTCGTTTCTTCAATTATATCTCTAATCTTTGGCTTTGGCCATGGTCCTTGGGTGTGTTTCTTGCTTATGGTAGTAATGGGTGTGCAGTGTTAGATTAGGCAAATTAAAAACGTTACTAAGAAGAATTTTCAGTTAACATTAGTAATTATTTGACTGATGTTTTTGCATATATATATATATATATATCCATGCATGCTTTATAGAAATGGATGATTGAGCTTTCTAAATTTACTTTTATTTATTACATGATCACATAGTCATCTTGTTTTACGTGTTCTGCTACACAATCTACATGTTTGGTGGTCTCAACTCTGAAAAGTAATTTATATATTAATTTATAGCATCTAAATTTAGAAAGGAAGAAAAAAATATAGGAAAAAGATGTACCTGTCCTGTCTCCTGAAAACGATGAGTGTTTGGTTTCAGAAACTAGCTAGAACAATATCAAGTAGTTAGTCTTTGCTTACAGAATATATATATATATATATATATATATATATATATATATGAGTAAATGCTGAGCTAACCTAACTCATTAGCAATCAGAGCTTCCATATTCTGTCTTCCTTCCCAAAAAACTTGGATTCTCTCCTCCCTTCTTCTGGAGTTACACAGGGTGTGTACTTGCCTTATATTCTTCGCTTCTAATATGAATTAATCATTAAAACCGCTTTAATTAAGCTGTGTCCGGAAATTCCAGGCTTTGATTAATTAGTATCTATAGTTAGGTTAATTTAAATTTTGATATTTATAATTTTCCTTTTAATTTTCAGATTGTAACTTCCTTTATGCTCGTTAATTATGCCTATTGCTTTTAGTGGAACTAAGAAAGTGAATTGTTCTTAACATTTTCGAAAGAAACTAATTAAAATCAACAACTCTTACTGAGTAGATATGTTCATGATTTATTGAAATTACACGGCAATATATGAAGTTTATAGAAAAGATTTTATTACTATGGGAAGGTCTCGTTATGTAGATCATCTTAAGATTTTATGATAATTTTAACATAATTTAAAAGAGAATAATAAAATTAAAAAAAAAACTAAATAAAAAATTCAAAAGAGAATAATAAAAATAAAAATTATGAAGAAAATAAAAAATTATCAAATCAATTATATTTGGTGACAATCGAATTAAATCAAATAAAAAATTAAATAACAGACACGTGACCTAAATTCAAGATATTCACAAGTGAGACTATTGGCATTTATATTTTTTTTTCTTTTGCCAAAAGCTATGTTTTATTATAAATTTATTTTATTTATTTGATGTATCTTTAATTAATTAAAAATCAATTTTTTACTTAATAATTATATTGATTTCCTTTTAAATATATAATATTATTATCTTATATGAATAAGTTAGAATTAATTTGATTAATAATACAAATAAATGAATAAATTTAAAACTATTTAATTATAATAAGAAAGAGCTACCCTTTTATTCCTTAGTAAATAGAAATCCCAATCCTAAGTTGGCACGATTTAACTTGCTTGCACCAATTACTTTTTGGAACTTATCATTATTGATTGATTAATTAGGATTCATTCTTAGCTAATTCTCTCCTTTTTTTTTTTTTTTTAAGTAGAAAGAAAATAATGCAAATCAAAGTAGGTTTATTTTAATACTAAAAACCTAGACATATAAAAGTTATAATTTGTTTTTTTTTAACTAATTGGTGGGTGATTAATTAAGTATTGTCTCTTAAAATAAATTATTTTAAATTAGTCAACTTGTCAAAATATATAATACTTAGTAGATTTAATTTTGGTTTCTTAAAATAAATATATTACCTTTTTTTTACTAAATACTTTTAATTATAATCATTTTGAAAAATATTAAAAGTAAGTCAATTAAATGTGAAAGAAAATAAAAATAATTTATAATGAAATATTTTAAAATTTAAATTAAAACAATTAAATGTTAGACACATGATATTTTTCAAGATCATCCGTATATAATTTTTTCTTTTTTTTTTTTCAACGATTTTTACTTTTATATTTATATAAGATATCACTGAAAACGAGATAATATCTGGATAAAAATTTATATTTACCCCATTATTTTTAACAAATTTAAAAAAATATAATAAATTAATTATAATTTTTTCTTAATATCACTTTAATTAATGTTATTAGACATCAATTAACATTTTTTTTAAGTAAAAGATAACTTTTCTCTCAAAAAAAGTGAAAAATCAACTGGATTTTTTTTTAATTTTATAAAAAATAAAAATTAGCTATATAATTGTGCAAGGGCTTTTCAATATTAATCCAATTCTTTAGATTTCCAAATCCGGTTACTAATCTTGCTAAATCCACCCATAAAACACCTCAATCATATTAAAGCAAATCAAATGCATGAGATACCTGTAATTGTATTTGCATATTCTCTTATCGGACGCTAAATTTATTTATTTTTTATTGAATATTTCTATCTTTTTAAGTCTTCCTAAAAATAAAATGAAACTAGACGGAGTCTATAAGAATTGATAATATTATACAAGATTATATAGATATAATATATATAAAATTAGATTTGATAATTTATATATTCATATCATATTCGTATATTATATTTTATTATAATTATGTTTAAGGTATTTTATATTTTTATTAATTTTAATACTTTAATAATTCATATTATAAGATTTTCAAACATATATTGATATTGTGTCGTGTTATATTTTTATTAATTTATAAGTATTATATTCGTACAATTATATTTAAAATTATTAAATTTACAAAAAATAATTAACATATAAAATTAAATAATATGAATATATATTTTAAAATTTATATAATATAAATTATTAATATATTAAATTAATATAAAAATAAAAATTAATAAATTTCTTTCACGCAGAGAACTAGATTTTGAAAATTTAAAGAGGGAAAAGAGAAGAGGCAGCCTGCATTTATGAGGAAGCATGATCTTCTTCTGAGCGAAATTTAATATGGTTTGTGAAAATATTAAATGCAATATTTCTTTCTGCCAACGAAATGACCACATGTACGGTGTTATCACTGTTTGTTTCCCATCAATCATGATCTTCAGCTTTTCCACCTCCAGCAATACCTGTATGTAATAATAATAATAATAATTTAGTGAAGTAGCAATTGGATCACGGCCAAAGAAGAAGTAGTAATGGGATTATATTGTTCAAATTCAACTCAATCTTAAATATGTTCAATTCGATTTCAATCAGTTTCAATTTGAATATAATTCAATTTAATTAAAAACTGTTTAATTCTGAAATTAATGGTCTGGCTTCAAATAATTTAATATTAAATTTGATATAATTTAAGCTCAAAATAGTTAAAATATTTTTATTTTATATATAAAATAATTCAATTCAATCTAACTTT